>CADDXX010000007.1:1889884-1944468 GCA_902810485.1 Alauda arvensis | reverse complement strand
AATGTCCTGGTTTGGGACCCCAGGACAGTAAGGAAAGGTTACCACATATGTAATACACAGAAAATGTTCAGGTAAAAATAGGAATGAAATCATTGCTGCTGTAAAGAGGAGGGGTGGCATACCCTTCCTGTCCATCAAGCTCTGAGCAGTTGGCACCCTATAAATCAKAGGAAGCACAGGAGTAATTATAGAACTGGAAGCTGATCACTGTAAACATTCAGAAGTAGCTCCTAGTAATTGCAAGTTAACATGAACATGATTAGAGCCATGACAGAACTGTGCAGGCCACTTACAAATCCATTTTTCTCCATTCATTAAAACTAGGTTTTATCACAAAGTAACAAGCAACCTAGTCAATCTAGCACCTTGTGTGCTAACAGCCTGCTGATAYCATCAGTTTGTTCTCTATCAGAATTAGGTTTGATGCAACAACACTTAGGCTACCAGAATCTAATTATTTTCCCATTGTGCATTACGTAATTTAGGCAACAACTGCCATTCTGTTGTCATCTCCTAGCACTCTTTTATTGCTCACAGAGGCACTGCCACTTCTGTGGTGGGAAATGCCTGCTCACAGAAGTGCAACGTGCACTGAGAACAGATAATGACAACATTTAAAATGGTGTTTTGTGCTAGGGGTGGTAATTTCTTCACCTTCGGGGCAGTAGAGAGAGAAAATTCTGTCTCCTCCACCCTAACAGAAGGAGCTTTTTGGTGAAGGTCTATCTGCCAGACACATTATACAGGACCATGAAGAAATGTTTGGTTCCTGCCTCAAAGAAGTTATACCACCAGGACAAATACAATAACACTTCAACCAAAAGTGTCATCCTCTTTCTTGCCCRAACATACTAGAATAGCTGCTGCATGCCCAAGAGGGAAAGCTGCTTTTCTGGCATCAGACTGTGCTCTGTTCTGCCTACAAGTAGGGAGATACACAGACCCTGAAATTCTTATCCTGCATAAAGAATTTAGCTTATTTATGGCTCTAATCCCTTACAAATTTATTTACCTCAATTACACACACTGCAGATAGCAAGTTCTACAAGTTAATTACTACAAGTGTAGAAGCACTGATTCTCATCCACATCCTTAAGTTGTTATTATACAGTTTCAACTTCCAGCTGTATTCTGCATTTGAGGAAGCATTTTCAGGACTAACACAATGCGCTCTTGAAAAAGCCACCCTTTCACTAAATCAAGTTACTAAGACTCCTATCTGAAGTCATTTAGAACCTAAACGCGCTGTGATCGGGAAGGCAAGGGCCCCTGCAGGTGATCGGAGCTGAGGAAAGTGCCGCAGAGAGCCGCTTTTGCCGCTGGCAGCGGTCGCTCACCGTGCTGGATGATGCCGTGCTCCAGCAGCCKCCGGCCCAGCTGCTCCGCCTCGCCCCGCGTCGCCGCCTCCCCTTCCTGCATCAGCCACTCCAGGAACTCCGAGGCCACGAAGCTCCGCTCGTACTTCACTCCTTCCTCCTCCCTGGCTTGCAGGAGGGTGTTGTCGGAGCTCATCAGCCTGGGGTGGTGGGGAGGGAAATGGGTAGGGAAAAGGGTTCTTGAGAAAAGCGGTTCCAGAGCTATTCTGGCAAATCTCATTTACACCAAGCAAACGTATATGAAGCTTTCACTGACTTGCTAAATCTTTCCTCAAGCCATCAATCTACTTAAGAAGTAAATTAAAACTCCTTAGTCAAGAAATTTAGGCTTTATATCCCTGTGTGAAGTTAATGCGTTCTTGTTTTTCCCCCCAAAAGAAAATTACATTTTTAGGCTTTGCATTTCCCCTATTTAGTGTTTAACAGTCTCCAAAAGTTATTGTATAATCAGCTTTGAAAAAAAAAATAGCTTAAAAGCACCAGAATGTGACTAATGTGCTCAAAGCTTCCTAATTAGTATTTACAGTTAGCAGGACTATGCCCCGAAGTCATTGAGATGACTTTGAAAATTCTCTCCATAAGCTCTAAAACAGCTGCAGAAAAATTCAAGAKGAGGAAGAAAGGTAGTTCTATGGTTTGGGGGTGGATAAATRTTGTGCATSCAACATTTGGTGATGCAGCTGCAGTCAGTGGGTTGCKCATGAACCTGAACACATTTTAACAKCTGAAGCTCACAGCTCTCTGKGGCTCAGCTGACTCTGTGTAACACCAGTCAGAGGAACATCATGAGATGTCCCTAAATCTCCTAGCAACTGGCATGTGAGTAGCTGAAGGATACTAATCAGTTCTTCTCTATTCAAGATACCTACGCAAACAGCACAGTCTTAAAAAAAAAATCCCCAGCACTTTGTTAATGCAAAAGCCAGTCTGAAAGTCTGAAAGAGAAGGCAGTTTTAAAGAAGAAATGAGAATMGTTTCTTTGTRATGCAGAATTCCACTTTTTGGAGGGGAGAYTGAGTACCATAGYATCCTTATTAACCTTTTTTTTTTWAATATATATAAYTATTTTATTTRTTATAGGCTAACAATAGGACTAGTGGTAAGGCTTTCAGAGTAACATTAAGAATAGAAAGGTTATGTGAGACTAACAAGTCCCCTCACTTCACCAACTATTTTGAAATAAGGGCACATCTGAACTACAACAGCCATATTCTGAACGTGCTTAATCTTTGCCCTTCTGATAAAGGAATTGAAATTCAAGTAAATCCATACATGAGCCATCTGCTTCTTAAACTGACAGCATGTCCAGAGATTATGGAATATAACTTCACCTCCTTTGGGAAGCATCAGAAAAAAATCTGTGCCATAGGAGCACAGAGASGTTTCATTTGAAATTACAGTGAAGAGGTTTGACAGAGTCCAACCCCTGTTATTTCACCTAAAAGATTCTTCTCTTGACTTTAATGAGCACTAACCTGAGGCCTGAACCTACTGAATGTGACCACCAGGTAGCAGACCATCAGACCAGGCAAAGGATGCTCAGCCACAGCTGTGTGCCATGGTAGCAGAGTGAACTGCTCATTTACATGGTGTCCCATTGCCAGCACCTCTTAGCTGAGTAAGAACTGAGAAAGTCAAATAGAGCTGAAGACAATGTATTGGCTCCAGAACTCTTGCAGACTTCACTCTTTTTTAAGATTTTAATTTACAAGCATCTTGTCCCACAACATTCTGTCCCCCACTCACCACATCTAATAGAGACCTACCATGCCCCAAGGCACTATCTTTAAATGTGTCTCTTTCACCAGGCCTTTTTCACCCCAGAAAAAAGAGGCAAACCCAAAGCTTGTGTCTTTGTACCACCTGCTGCATGGTTACCCAGAACTGGTTACCCAGGCTCTGGAGGCACCAAATAAAAAATCCTTAGGAATACGTTAATTGTTCTTTGATGAGTCTATARTTAGTTGATCACCTCATTGAAATTGCAGATAGAAAGGTCCTTGAAAAGGCAGTGCTAATGGTTAGATTTTTACAGAGACACAAAAGGAATCTGGAAAAATATCAAGTGGAAAAACACTCAGTTTGACATTTCACACCCTTCTGCATAAGCCCAGAATAGCACTGCAAAGGATTCGGACTTGTGAAGAAACAGGCACGACAAATTGCCAGTTTAAGAAGCCCAGACACAGCAATCCATGGACTTACATCACTCACTGAAGTAAGTCAGTGTAACTCCATGGCTGTCAACAAAACTGTACCAACTTACATCAATCAAAAACCTGGCCTTTCATTAGTCAGAACTGGAAACTTCCTCTTAGTTACATTTTCTCCTTGTTCCAAAAAACCATGAGGCTATTAATGTTGAAATATATTATTTGCTAAAACTGGTGTTATCCTGCATTAAAGGATTGTATTTAGCCAAACACTGAAATTCAAATTCCTTTTCAAAAGAAATCTTCAACTTTGTTTCTATCAAACTAACCACTGATGAGTTAAACTGAAAGTGATTCCAAGAATGCAGTCTCAAAATTATCTGAAAGATTTCCTGAAATTAAAACCATAGATCTGCACTTYTTTCACTGTGAAATCTGTTTCAAAATCTCAGTTGATGTCAGCATCATGAAATGACTTATAGCTCCTATACATGACCGCATCAGAAACAACAATCTTGTGTGCCTGACCAAACCCTACTGAGAACTACAAACATCACTAAAATGTGGGATGCCTCCACAACTTGATTGYTTTTTTAAAGCTAAGAAAGGTCTGTGCTGGATTTATGTAAGACTTGCAAGGGAGTGTTTTGTTGAACAGGAAACATTTATTTCATTCAATCTGTCTGGTCAGTCCTGTAGAGCTTGAAAGCTGATACCAACTTAGATTTTATAAACTATTCGACAATTTCAGACAAAACTATAGGAAATCCAGTGGTTTTTATCTCTCATTAKAAACATGAACCTCAAAGCATGTTCACAGAAAGGATTGCCAAAGTTTGCAATGATGTGYAGGGAATCTGAACTGATTCATGATTTTCAGTGCAAATGAAGGGAGAATATAAGCAGAAACTGATTTTAATCCCACAGGCACAGCCACCCAAGCTGCCCACAGCAGGTGAGGGGGTAATGCACAAGAAAKGAGAGTTCAGGTTCAGAGGAGCTTTGTGGTCACACAGAAGAGAGAAGAGAAAGGGAGCTCCTCAGCAAAGGGACAGTCCTAATGTTGCCATGTTCCAGGGCAGAGAACAAGGCATTTACCCCAACCCCAAATGTAAGGAACCTGCCTAAGACATCCATGCCTCTTCCCATGCAACAATCTGCTGATCCTCCTAAAGCATTTTGTTCATTTTACTGAGGCTACAAATCTGCATGGACAGGTTTTGAGTAATGTCTGCAATTTTGGCAAGCACAAACTACATTGGCTTCTGAACCCAGTGGTACTCCAGCTCTAATGCAGAGAGTGGAAAAGAGCAGGAAATAATTATAATGTCTACTTTAAATTAGCAAAGCCCAGTGAAGATCAGCAAACTCTACAAAATTAGACACAGATTTTCAAAATGTGTTGGTTGGATTTGGATAGATTTCCTTTGGCATAGCTGCATTTCTCTTGCAATCAGGCCCATGGGCATTTTGATAAACAAGTTGAATATGCTGGTAAATTACTTCRTGTTTGTGAATGAATACTTTTCTCTGGTTGCTGCCATTTAGTAATTATTTTAATAGCACTGAATTAATATTTTCTTTCTCAGGACAATCAGCAAACTGATACAACAGATACATTGCACAATCACACATTTCACTGCAGAACTCTCCCTGACTTTCAGCATTCAATTTTGAGTTTAAAGTGYATCCAATGAAATTGTGAAGGTGTTGCTAATAAAGGTGCATGGGCAAGGGAACTGAAAAAATCTGAAATCTCTGCACRGGGATTTGCTAAAATAAACAAAGTGAAGCTAAGATAGCCCAGGTATGCCTTCTTATCTCCCATGAATATAAAATACTTCCGATGATCCATGGAGAGCTTTGACTACCTTTGACTGTCACATACTRGTTTTGAAATGACAGGTATTTTTAATTTGTACTATATTTAGCACTCACAGCTGGTTTTAAAAGTTTCTGAACCCTTCAGATACGTTGCCTAGGAGCAAGCACCTCACAAGGAGGCAGTTATATTTAGATACAGGTGCTGCTTTTGGCATTAACTCCTTTGCCAAGATGGATGCACTCTCTACAGGTATGAACATTTTTCTGCTAGTACAGTGTTAGACAAACTGGATCACAGACATTGGTTTGGGGACAGTTCTCCATTCAGGGAAATGGGGATGGAAGCAGACACTGGTAGAACAGAGTTCTTTCGGCTATTGCTGCTTTCATGCAGAAGACTGACATTAACCTTGCCAACAAAAAAATTATTTTTCTTTTGGATAATTGAAATAGAAATATAGGCTAAAGAAAGCACTGTAGACACTCTAATCTGCTTTTCAGAGCATGGGCCAGGCATGTAGACACTGCATATTTAGTGAGTCTAAAGAGMAAATGCTGTGCTCAGTAAGGCACAGAAGAGTTTGAAGGTGGCTGATTCATTTCACCTGTCCCAGTGCAYAGAATGGGGGATTTTCTCCAGTGAYGCWTTTTCTTATGTCTTTTACCATTTATTATATTTACACTTTAGATAGTCACAATGTCTATGTCTTGGGGAATTTTATATGATGGGTGTAACAGAAGGAGTGGCASTTACAAGTATTAGTTTATGTTTTGGGTTCACTGCTCTTTCACCAAACTGATCTTCAGAGCTGGCTAACCTTGAAAATAATATTTATTATCAGCTTTTAAACTTGGGAGTTTCCTGAGTGCTTTCCTCTCAGAAGGAAACAAATTTCCTYCATGAGAAAACACAGCATTTCTCCTGGCTGCTGCACTCTTCTGCTCCAAGCAAACAGGAGAGTGGGTGCTATTCAGTCTAGAGCAATACTTCMAACTTTTTGGTAAATAACACATCACAACTTTTGCATTATTTTGTAGCATATGCTACATGCATTTTCTTCTTCTGCTTGAAAATACCATGTCAAAATCTCTACATCCTGAATAAAAATGTCTAATTTTATATTAGGAAATATGGTTAAGATGCCTAGTTACTTGATGGAAGTAATGCAGTGGGATATTCAGTATCTCAGCATGATTATCTGTTTAAAGTCATAATTAGATGCTTTTGGCAGGGTTGGGGGTTTTTTTTTTTTGGTTTTTTTTTTTAATTGCTTTTAACATAACCTTTTTTGATGTTGAAATTTTGCAGACTGGAACACTGAGGATTCATTTCACCTATGATTAAAAATTGTACCTCCCTGTGAAGCTGTAGATATGGAGTCTCCACAGACATGTGGCTGCTTGTTGAATGCATTTTGGTGTAYGAATGTTTTAGGAATTATAATTATGCTTTTACATATCAAATTATTATGCAATTATTTGATTTGTTTTGACAAATAATTCTGTAATTATTTTTACAGAATAGATTTCAAGGGCTCCAATTCACACTGAATTCCCGTATAGGATGTATTTACAATCTGGGGCATCAGATTTTAAACAAAATGCCTCAAGTGAATATAGTAGAAAAGCAAAAGAAAAATAGGAGAGGGAAGGACTCCCAACTGAAGTAATGGAACTGCCCAGACCCATTCCTGCATGAATTGACCCATTCCTCTGATGATTCAAAAACAGTTTATCAAGCATCCTTTGCCTCACATGGCACTATTATCAATACTGAATGCAACCTACTTTTCATAGAGTCTCTGTCCTCTCATGAACACCTTCACCTCGTTGTCCAGTGGAAATGTCCCATCATCTTTTCTGAAGCGGTAGAACAGTTTGGCATCCTTGAATTCTTTATGCTCATCACAGACTGAAACACACAATAATTAAACAAAAAAAGAAATCTTCACATACATGTTAAGTAGCTGAGGACCCATTTAGCAGGTACCAGTGCTGAGCTTCAAAGCAAGCATGTGTGGAGTCTAACCCCCTGGATYTCTCAGAACACAACTTTACTCCGTTCCAGTGAAAGGCTGGAGAAAACTTTCAGAGAGGTAACYAAATTTCTTGGTGAGGGGGAGAAGTTCCCACCAGTTTTGTGAGTATTACTCCAAACATAAAGACCAAAAAAAGCATCCATCCACAAGATACCCAGAAAACCTTTTGATAAAAACAGTCTGTTGGCTTGTTTGTTTAAAAGGCCACTAGAGTAGAATGCCCAACAATTTAAGTTTGCCAAACTTCTTAAAGTTATTTCTATGTGCTGTAGGAAAACTGAGACTTCCTAAAGAAACACTTAAAACCAAAGCTTTCTGCCTTCTTAAAACTGTCTCAATTGCTTTGCCATGCCAGCTAGCAAAGGGTAGGTACAACATGAGCACACTGAGAAATGCCAAATTAGGTTCTAAAACAGCAGCTGATCATGGGCTCTTGTAAATGCAGAACAGAGCCCCATCAAGGGCATACACTGATGGGAAAGCTCTCCCAAGCAAGCTGCTCCTAACACAGTTGTCAACCACATACATGGGGGCCTTCTGCACTGCAGAAACTGGTGTCTCCTTCACTTGACACAGGACTTGAAAGAATGTTCTGAGCATCCTGCAGAACCTGATRGAACCTCTCTGAATTTACCTGCCCAAGCTCACTTCACRAAGTATTTTATTAGAGTGCAATACATTAACATTTTCAATAAACACCTGTTCCATWTTTAATATATACACACATWTWTATAAAATTTCTTCTACAGCTTGCARTTGGATGCTAGGGTAGAAAATGCTTGAAGGTTGTTAGAGCTTTCAACAAGCATTCAGCAATAAAACATCTATTGCTCAATTAAATTAAGTCACTCAGGCATCCACGCAACTCTTCACTGACATTTTCTCAATAGAGGATTAAGCAGACAGATTTGAATACCCTATAATTACTTTATTCTTTAACTATCTAACGTGAGTCCCAGTTTCCATAACAACCCAGAATTTTCATTTAATAGCCAAGCAGAAGCTGTAGAAGTGGCATTCATTCAATATGTGCATTTCTGACTTTAATTAAGGTGTTGTTAATGTACTGCAGACAGCAGCAGCATTGCTGCACATACAATGACCTCTGCATAAAGTCAACCTTCGTCTGTTCGTAGTCACTCAGTTTTCTCTTAGAAAAGAAACAAATGGTACATTTGCTGTTTTGAAATGGGTAATACTATAGGCTTGAAATTGAGGTCTTGGATCTTCTTTGCTCGTGTGCTTCCCAGCCTCTTTGTGCCCCAAAAGGCAACTAAATGCTACCAGTGAATTGGAAGTCTTTTCATCAGCATGAATTGTTATTCAAGRAGCTGAAAGGAACAGATCTCAAATAGACAACAAGTTTAGGAGAAAATTAATCAGGGCACAGCCAGACCACTAACTTTCTTGCAGCTGTACCAGCACTAATGTTTGTGCAGCTGCTGTGAGGGCCAGGGCCAGGGAACTAATCCACGTGAGAAAAATGATCTTTTTTTTTTTGCTGGCTGATTTTTCAGATGGGTTTTTCAGCTGGAGAAYTGTGCTCTTAGGAGCAGGGAAATGACGGCAGCAGGGAGAGGGGGGACATGATCCAGCTGGGGCTGMTCTGGAGACAGGGAAGCAGCACCACAGTCTCCAGTAAGTTCCCACTGCAATGGGGAACATCACTCCACACCCTTCAGGACACAGGTGACCTTGCAGGGCAGCACAGTTCAAGAGGGATGCTCCATTTCTGGCAGGGAAAGGATCCTACCTGTCCWATGCTTGGCTGAAGAGCAGGAGCGGGATTTCCCTTTGTCTCATAGCAGTCAATAAATTTAGCTTAGAACTTTTTAGCAGGTGAWGCTGCACTTACCATGGTGGATAATGCTGTGATCCAGTAATTTCTGCACCAGTTTGATGGCAGTCTCCCTGTCAGAGGCCTCTTTGTGGTCGATCAGCCAGTCAATGAGCTCTTTGGCAACGAAGCAGTTCGGGTAYGTTTTGAGGTGGTGCCGCCGATCCTTAATGACCTTTTCTTCGTGCAGTCGGAGCCTGGGGGTCAGATCACCTCATAAATATCACTTGCAAAGAGCCTCTGTAACAGCAAGACTGGGATGAGAGCCCAGTGGCACCCACGCCCTGCTCACAGGATGGGCTTTGCAGGTGTTGGGCAGGAAAGTCACACATCCAGTGCTGGCATCTCACAACCAGGGGACCCACAGCAACCATTTGTAACAACTTGAAACCCCATAATTGGAAAAACTTGTTTTCTGCTCAGTGGAAAAATTTAAAAAACTGAAGAACAGCACAGCATATTAAGTCCATTAAAATACTTCCCATAGGTCAATTAAACTGTCAATAATTTGGAATTAATTTTCCCACGTTACCACTAATGTGTTCCATCTTATTTTATAGTATCGCTGCTGTAGATTTTTTTTTTTAATCTCATTAATTTTTGCAGCTGCAGCTTCTCTCTTGGTTGGGTAACTGCATTTTGCCTCCAACTGYACAACAAGGATAGTATTTATGATTTAAAATTCAGGTGTGAAGCTGCTCCAACACAATGTAATCTATCATTAAAAAGTTGCCTCCTACTCCAAATWAAGGAAACTGATTTCTCACTTAGGCATCTGTTGACAAATGCTCTCTGTTTGCAAAATCTCCTTCATCATCCTGAAAGCAAGTTGGTTGAGATGCTTGGGTCAGCATRCAAGATCCTGATCAGAGTAATACCTTGAGGTTCTGCATTTTTATATTTAGTCATTTTTTTCCAAATAAACAAAATTAGCAAAATTAGCAATAAATTAGCAGATAGAGGTTTTTAAAGTTGTTTGAAGTTTTATGCTTTCTTGTTCTATTTCAATGAATCATATCAGAAAAATCTGGTTTTGTAATGTCTAAACCACAGTTGTGAGGAAAGCACAGAAATGACAGTGCTTGGGCTCCTGTCACAAACAGAAACATTGTTGTTCATTTCCCAGTGGCCAGGGTCCAGCCTTGTAAACACTCTCACTGACTGCTGTAATMATTGTATATGGTGAAAGGGTAATAGCACAGAAAAGTGTTAACATGAACCTCAAGAAGCACAGAGCAGGAGCATGAGAAATTTTCCTGTCAATGAAATTCCAGCAGGAAACAATTTCTCTTTAAAATCATAAAAAGGGAAAACATTTAGCTRAAATCAAAGAAGGAAATATTATTAGGGCATTGGACAAGACTTATGTAGGCTTCTACCTAAAAATAGTAGCAAAGCAATGCTTTGTTCTGCAGCATTTAGCCTTGAAGTACACTGGAATTGCCAATCTGGGATGTGAATTCATAACCAGTTTTACAAACATCACTTAAAAAAAAGAAAAAAAGCAAGACTTTTATATTAAAAATACTAATAAATCAGATCAGTATTCTGGAAAGAAATGCTGGTAAATATCCCACAGATTGTGATATTCTCTGAGCTAAAGTATTTTTGCTTAAAACATATTTTCCAGATGTGCCCTAACAGCTGTCACTATGCTTAGAAAGAAAAGCACCCACAGTTTTAATTATAGAACATGCAATTATCAGAATGTCTGATGGAGCTTTACAATTAAAATACATTCCAGGTTCTGGTAATGTTCATCTGGACTTAATGTCACACAATAACCTGCAAGAGCCAAAAKAGAAAAAGAGTGTATAATACAAAGGTAGAAAGCTCAATCCAGCTTCCAGTCAGAGGTGTAAGCCTAAATGGATGGGGTTCATCTGATACAAGAGGGAAAACCCCTTCTAAAAATTCTTTGTCCACATGTTGCATAAGAGTGTACCAGGACTGGTCTGACATTTCACAAACAAGTCAGCCATCAGGAGCCCCAGAAATGAGCATTTATGTSTTAAATTCTGACTGCAGGCTTTCCTGCAGTTGGTGGGTTTATCAATTGTAAATGCTTCAATTCCTCTGTCATGTCAAAAGACACAGGTTCCCACAATCTTTTTCCTCACTCAGAGAAAGGAATTCTCTGTAYACTTTTTGTCTATATTTATAAAATTCATAGATATTTCATGATCTGAATTACTTCCACTCACTTGCTAAAGCGGATCCAAATTTGCTAAGAGGATATAAAATCATTAAGTCAAAGAAAACATGACCACATAACCCTTAACAAACYTGAATTTCCACCTGAATGTGGGAATTTCTTCTGCAGTCTATACCAATTATATCCATATTGAATTATGTCCAGGCTTAATTATTTGGAATAACAAACATGGAAGGAATTCAGATGTTCTCTTTGGTGGTGAACGTTTGTTCTCTTTGTCAAGGCTCCCTCACCTCTACATATCTAAAAATCAAACTCTATGGAGGAGAAATAGCTCAATAAATTGAYACTGTACCTAGTGCAAACTACAAATATAGAAGCCCCAGGTAAAGTTATTGAGTATATATTGTGGTGTGCCAATCAAAARTTGACAGGAATTTAAAAAATGTGTCTGTGCTCAGAAGTATTTATCAGAAGGCAAATCAAATGGAATAAAAAGGAACAAAAATGTACCAGTGAATACAATTATACACTGGAACCAATGCTCAAGTGAAGTGGTAAATTCTTTATCCCTTGGCATTGAGAAGAGGCTTCTCACCCAAAGTCCTTGATGTTTTCCCTTTAAGTAATGTTAATCACTTTATGTCAGCCAGTCTACATGATGACTGGAAAAGACCTAACTTGACATCAAACACATTCTTCTCAGTAGAAGAAGTTTTTCTCAAGAGCTGCTCAGGAGAATTCRCTGGCTGACAAACCCTGATCAGTTTGAGAGGAGAAGGGGGAGAAGACAGGCAAACAAGGGGTGATAGGGGGACACCTTGATTCAACAAGCCTTTGAAATATTGATCCACTTTCTGCAACTTCATAGCTTAACACCAGAAAACAATTTTGTGTGTACCACTACCTCACCCATGTATAATTCCATATATTATTCAAGATTTTCTGCCAAATTTTGCATGTGAGGCCACAATCTGCCCTGCCTGAGGAAAACGTGAGTGAGATCCAGAGCATGTGAGCAATTGCCTGTGAAGGTTAACAGGCATATGCAAGCCTTTAATATTTACAAATTTATATCCCTGGGCCTTACTCATGCTTACAACAAATAAAGGCTGTATTTGCAAACATGCATRACAGAATAATTTTCTTGGGGATTTGTCTAAACAGAAGTTGCTCCTAATTGACAATATGTAGGGACTCTTGCTCCAAACAGAAGTGCCTCCCTCCCACATAGCATGGAACAAAACAACTTGGAAGACACTGCTCCTGCTTTGCAGTAAATGTGTTCAGAGCTTTCTGGAACAATGTTATTTGTTAAGATGCCATTAAGCACTTTCATGATAATGGAAAAATCTAATTTTTTGCCTAGAAATGAAGAATCAGGCACTAACTTGGGATGAAATTGCTCTTGCAGCTACATGAAACTTGCATTTTGATTTTCACCCACAGGGGCATTTAAATTTCCACCAGGGACACTGTGCCTTCTGAAGTTCCTTACCTCTTTTCTGAACCAGTGGGTAAGGATTTATGAGATAGTGCCTACACAATTAGCTTTCCAACCCAAGRAAAGGCCAACATGCTGGATAAATAGAGTAAGGATATCATTAACTAAACCACAGTCCAAATATCTCACCCAGCTACTTCCCTCTATTAAGTCTTGTAGTTTGTGCCTGGCTAACATAGATCTTACAGAGCATTATGCAATCTTGAGTTCTATGAATGAAAAAAAAATTTAAAACCTCCCGCTCTTTCTGGTARTTTTCTGAATAATTAATCTGCCAGTTCCTACATCCTGTATAGTCCCTATGTTTATCCTAGCAAGGCTCAAAAAMATGTGCAAGGAACAGGCTGGTCACTGACACTCTAAACAGACAACATGGTATGAAGATTTTCATAATGTGCTCCACTCTTTCACCTCCTTCAGCCTTCCTGAAACAATCACACACACACACGAAATGTGCACATAGTAGAATCACAGACACACAGTCTTGGTTGAAAAGGACCTTTGCAACATGAGCAGGGACATCTTCCATTACACCAAGTTGCTCAGAGCCCCTCCATGCTGACCTCGAATGTTTCCAGGGACAGGGATTCTGCCACCTSTCTGAGCAACCTGTTCCAGTATTTCACCACCCCYAYTGCAAAAAWTCTCCTCCTTTTATCTAGTCTGAATTAACCCTTTTYKATTTAAACCATTACCTCTGTCCTATTGCAACAGGCCCTACTAAAAWRTTGGTCCCCATCATTCTTCTAAGCCCTCTTTAAGTATTGAAAGGCCACAATAAGGTCTCTTCCCCAGGGTGCACACCCCCAACACTCTCAGTCTGTGTTTCTGTTTTCACAAGGGGTGCTCTATCTCTCAAATCATCTTCAGAGCTCTTCTCTGGACCTGCTCCAACAGCTCCATGTCCTTCCTGTGTTGAGGACCCCACAGCTGGACAGGGAACTYTGGGTCCCACCAGAGTGGAGTAGAGGGGCAAATCAATTCCCTCAACCTGCTGTCCACAAGGCTTTGGATGAAACGATTTTTTTTTTAATGGAAGAACAAAACACCARTGAAGAGATCATTTAAAATAGAAATCCCTATCAGAATTTGCTGATTATTGAACAATACATTCTGATGATGTAATTAGTCATGGCCCTGCCTCAGCATGCTCAACTGCTGCTGAGGAGTTCTGGCATGCTCATGGGTTACAGCTGTGTTACACCTTGCACACACCCTTGGCTGCAGTGACTATCCCAGACTGAGCACTGCCAGGCAGCATTCACTGAACTACTACAATTTCATCAAATTTATCAATTTGAACAAAACTGTATCAGATCCCTTGAAAATGAGCAGCTATATGCAGAGAGGCAAACCTCTGCAGGTGGTTTCTGCCATCTTAAAATTCTTTCAYAAGTTTCATGTCTATGAAGAACTTCTATAGGAGAAGAATTTAGTTATTTCCAAAGAAATCTAGTCAGGATGTCCTTTTTGAGAAACATCTATGGAAAAAAGAAGTATCTTGCCAAAGATAAGGACARTTCATAGTGGCCAAAGAGCATAGGTATTTCACACCTCTTCTCAAGGGACATCCTAAGTGCTCCACTGGCAGGTGGAATTGCCCCTTTCTGTTTGAAATAGAACAGTTTAGTATCCTCCCAGAGGTCACAAAGTTTGGCGTTTCTAACATAAGCATATGACCTGTCTACAGAATGGTAGACAGGCATCTTACTAGAAGATCACATTTTCCAAAGCATCTCAGTGACTTAGGARCAGAAGTCCCACTGAAATTTAAAACTTACAAGTCAGTTACATACCTGATTCATTACAAAATATATGATTGGCATAAACATGGTGGCATTTATGTATGTATACACACTCAGGAAAAATCTATTAAAATGTCCTTTATACTAAAATTTTGTCTTTGCACTGTCAGCAAAAAAATAAAATAGGTCAGTGAGGATATGAACTTTGTACTCAGAGGCGATCGTGAAGGTACCCTGTGAATGCAGTGAGTGTTGCTGGGTCAGGCATTTCCAGCTGGGCTTGCCAAGTCTCTGCTGAAGTGTCAGCATTTCACTGCTGCCTGTTCCTCTTTCTAGTTATGCTTCAGCTCTGCAATCACTTACTTCTGTTACTTGATATTCACAGGAGCTACATTACCCTTTAAAACATGGGGTCACGTGGAAATAGGATGAAGATATTTCTGTTTTGGTAGCTGTGGCRGAGCAGGAATTCTGCCATCTCAAACGCATTTAGAAAGGGTGTCTTCAAAGCAGCTCCTGATAGCAGTTCTCATCACTGTGACAATCTCCCCTTTTTTGCCCACAGCCAWGAATGTAGTCAAAGTGAGGAGATGCCAGAGCACAGAGCCAGAATGACTTAAATAAACCATCTCTTGGTGTGCTGCAGAGGAAATCCTAAATCTTCCAAAGAACTGATGGTTCATCAGTGTCCCGATGGCTTTAAATAAAATATTTTGGCTGCCTCTTTTATGAAGCCTTTTTTTTTTTTTTTTTTTTTTTGTATATTCAGAAAGTATTAAGGCCACTAAGACTGCAACCAAAGTGCACAAGGACATCCCCAATACTCATAGCATCTTAGTAACACTGCCAGGGATCAAAGCAAACTCTGGGGAACAGACACAGGCATTGCTCAGGGTCTGGGATGAAATCCACATGACATCTCTCAGCCCACAAATTCAGGCCAGAAATTCAGAGCCACAGCCTCCAGAGTACTCCAGACTGCAGAGGAAATTAAATCTGTGTGTTTGTATTGATCTGTCATAAAACTAGAGAGCCCTTGTAAAACCTACAGAAGCTGTGAAGTGACTAATCTCTCTGCCTGCCAAGCCATTTCACTTGCATTTCACTTTAAAGTAAAATGTGTTCAAACATGAATAATATATCTAACTTCCTGTGCACTTGAACCTTGAGAGAGTCTCTCTTGCTGGAAAGCATAAAACTGGATTTTATAAGAGGAAGACACAGAAYACAGGCAAGTTTTTATTTCAGCTGCCCCTAGTCATACAAGGAAAGTGGAAGTCTGCCTGTCTCAGGCTGCTCACTTTSCAGGCTGAAGCTGTCAGAACTCCAAATTACAGCCCTCCTTCTCTAAATGGAAGTCAGACATAATTGTGCTGCTCCCTTAGTTATGGATGAGCTGGGAGGCACCATGGGACAAATGCAAGTCAAAGTCTGTGGGATATTACTGTGGGGATCCCCAAAAGAACTGATGTGCTTTTCACTCAAAAACAAGCCATCTTTGCTAATATCTATCAACYAGGTTTTTTTTAATCCACATTAATTTTCTTTTTCTTCTCCTTTGCACAGATATTCTTAGGCTTATTAAATCAATGTGTACTGTGAGGATTAATTTYTGCAAGGATATTTTCTCAAATCTAAACTGAAGATCACCAAAATTTCAAAGTACAGACCAGAAACCATAGCAGAACTGTTATTACAGACATCCTATGACTGGATTAACATGGTTTAAGCTCACCAACTCTTGTAGACTTCTGCAAAATTACCTCTCAATAAAGCAAACTCAGGAAGAGGCAGAGAGGTCTCAGGGGGGCCAGTGAAAGTCAATGAAATTTGTGTCAGGGAATGCAGGCCTGTTATCTCAGTAACATGGCTGGAATAAGAGAATGTTCCTTTGAAATGCTAAATGAGCTAAACAAGGCAAAGACAGGTCAGAGAGCACAAATCCTACTGCTACAGATATTCCTGCTGCCACTGCCATTCAGGAACCTGAAGCAGCTGGGGAATAGGATGCTCAGCTACAGGCCTGCATTCCTGGAGTCAGGAAGAGGGGCTGCACAAGGACACAAGCAGCTGTGGGTACCAGAAATGCCTGCTGTGTGGAAACTCCTCTCCTGGATGCACCTGCCATACCATGGGCATAGGGGAACCAAAAAAGTTACAGGCTGAGGTTGTGCAGCAAGGCTGCCACCTCTTTCAGCCAGAGGGAAAAGCTGACTTTAACTTTGGTAGCACTTGCACTGTGTGCAGCAAGTTTCAGACCACCTGAGAAACAAAATCTTTTCACCACCCATCTCCCAGCACAACTGGGGAAGAGCAAATCTGTAGCACCCAGAAAGCAGCACAGTACTGAACAAGSCAGGAGTGCAAACAGTAAAAGGGGCTGTTATGTGCTGGAGATAACCCAAGAAATCCATGGGAGAACTGGAATCAGTCAAGTGCCTAAYCTGGAGCACAGTTTGGTATTTCTCCCACCCTGTCAATAAGTGACAAAGAGTTTTGCTGAGACATTCTATGAGTAACTCTGAGCTCAAAGTCCTTCCAAGAATGGCTGCTCTCAGCCTGAGAACCACAGACCTGCAGGAGATTTTCTCCCTRATATTCTRCACTTCTCAGAGGAGCACCAACTGYTTGGACTTCTTTCAGTGATCCTTGGCAACCCTGCTGAATGCAAGAATAAAAAATCTGCCTTCATCATTATTAGAGCATCACACTGCAGTAAGATCTCAATTGCTTTTAGCAATTTTTTGAGTAAAATCTCAATTGCTTTTAGCAATTTTTTTCCATCTCTACACAAAACTTTTATCCAAATACTGTGCTGAATCATGACTGTCATTGAGCATAAATATCCAGTACCCGACAGGTAAGATAATGAGTAATAAAATGCTTAGAGTTACATACAATTGTTAACAAACCTGATTTTGTACTTGGGCTATGACTCAAAATTTTTCATTCACTTCCAACAAATACGTAGGTCCATCTTAAAACGAATAGAGATTAAATATTATTTTAATATACAATATGTTGTATTAAAACCATCAAACTTAGTTTATCTGTTCACATTCCATATTATTAACTTCCTTTCTTTCATGTTTAGTATAACTGCATTTCTAGGATTTATTTTTATTTTGAAGGAAGCTGTGATAACAGTAAGTGCAGAAGTACTCACTAGAAAAGGCCCATTTTGTACTGAATTTCTTTAAATTAAAAAATAAAAACTGCCATGTTTTGACACTGATACATGCTTCTTTACCTCCTCCAGCTGGGTAACATCACAATATGCAAGATGCTACACTGACCAAAGATAGGATTCAAGGAGGTTTTTCCATTGTCTTCCAGAAGTCTATTGAAATTTAGTGGTTGACCACTAAACTGTAAAACAAAGCTGGAAAACTAATGCAGATTTTTAAACAMTGAAAGTAATGATCCATTTGACTGGATTGCCTGGAGGCATTTAAATTGTTAGAGGATGACCTTCACAGTTCATAAACAGACATGGAGGAACAGGTAAGACTATAAAATACAAGGTTGTGCACTAACAACAAAGTGYTCTGCTGAAAACTGAGAACATAGATGCTAAAAGCAACAGAGGAAGAAATAATTAAATATGTGGTAGTGAAACTTTCACTGAGTACAGGCTGAGACCATGCAAAAACCTCACATTGTACTGAGAGTTTCCAGAAATGATGGGAAATCCAGTTGTTTATGTCATTGTATCTGATACTACAGAACATCATCTAAATACTGTGCTTTGTTTGTGACATCTCATTCAAGAATGATCAGCTCAAAGAGATGCAATGGTGCAGCTCTTCTCTGGTTTGAGAAATGATGAGCCAGTCTCACAAACAAGGGGAAAAGATACTGGATTGGGAGTCTGGCCTTACCTAGACAAAATGTGAGAGGAGYAGCATTGCTGTCTAAAACCTTTCAGGTGAGTTGAAAGCAGAGAGCAAGAAAAGCTATTTAAGTAATGCTGAGGGATTCTTAACGTATTAGACGAAGATTYGGAGAAAAGATTTCTAATTCTTCCTTAAGGCAAAAATAATAATAAATGTATCAAAGGATTATGTATTGTAATATTCCTCAGATGACCTTCCAGTCCTGTGGTTTATAATTACATGATTTACACTGCTATCTCCAAACAACCTTGGGAATATGGTATGGTGGAAGAATATCAGAGTCTGGCCTTTGAATCCACCATACCAGGACTCAGCCTTTTTAAAGGCCTGGTTCATGTCAGCAGCAAAAAAATAAAAGTTCAAATGCTGCCTATATTAAGACACTTTCTGTTTATATCACAGCTGTTATTACAAGTGTATATGCAGATATRCAGACATTCTTTGTGTCTTTGCCAAAGCTCAGGAGCTGTAAGTATGAGRGATGTCCCCATTTTGTGAAGATGCTTCCTGGTTTTTGCCACAGGGTGTTCCCTAGTTTTCATTTTAACAGTGCAAGC
This sequence comes from Alauda arvensis, assembly GCA_902810485.1. Taxonomy (NCBI): domain Eukaryota; kingdom Metazoa; phylum Chordata; class Aves; order Passeriformes; family Alaudidae; genus Alauda; species Alauda arvensis. Next base: position 1,925,382 of record CADDXX010000007.1, on the reverse strand, counting down.
ATCCAACAGTCCCTACCTGGCTGATGGGAAGGATGGGGATTTAACTGGCCAGTCAACACCAAACTAGAGGTATGTTTTCCTCCAGCATCTGAAGGAAATGGTACTGCCTTTGTGGCATACAACTGTGTCAAGACAGAGCTGAGGATCTGCTGTGAGGAAACCCCATCAGCTGGGTGGCAGCATGCACAGAGRCCAGGAGGAACTGCAGTGGCTGAGGATCCTTCTGCCAGTGCCACAGCCCAGCTCTGCATTYTACCCTTGGCTGAAGTCTCTGCATGCCTGAACTCAGTTGGCTTTCCTGCCTCCACATGCAACATTCATTCATCCTTTGGAGATCCAGATCACCAGGTTTGCAGGAACCTCCAGCTTCAAGCCTGAGATCTTGTGAAGTTACTGCAAAGTCATAGTCAGCTTGGTCTTCTTAGCCTGGAATTTGTCTAACTTTATATAGTGACACATAACCTTATTTTATTTATTGAAATAATACAGAGTATGCAATTATCAAAGTGAATAAATCAAAATAGGTTAGARGTCTAAATCAAATGGTGTTACAGCCTTTTAGAGTTCCCTTAAGTTGTCTTGTCTTTGAAAGTAAAATATAAGCCAGTATGACCTTTCCAGTCAGCTGGAGGCAACAAAGCAGCATAATCCTAATTACCATTCTGCTCATTTATACATTTCCTTCTTACAGAAAATCCTGTAACATTCAATAAGATTTCACTGCCAAAAGAAAAAGAAAAAATAAACCACCATGTGCAGATGAAAAAATGAAAAATGTCTCAGAAATCTACTGACTGCCCTAGACTACCCTGAGTTCCAAATGAATGCATGCCAATGGTAACAATGATTTTACTCAACAATTTTGCAACATAACACTACTGCGTTTATTTTTTAAACACAGAAAGGATTGCTCTCTGACACAAATGTTTTAATGGCTAAAAACCATCCTATCTGCTTTAAACCTCTCTCTTTATCTAGGTCATGCAAACACGTAACAGCAAGAATTATGGTATGTGAATTTAAGGGGATTATTTAATGGGATGAAGTTGCTCACYGCCTAAATTCTGGTAGGCTAATGAAGAACTTCATCATTAGGGAAAATCTACTATTAAAAATCATAGTTAAATACGGAATCTATTTAAAATATTTTCCTTTTGCAAAAATCTAGCCTGGGGATGGTTTTGTTTGATTAGCTCAGCATTTGTTCTACATCTCATATATGATGATATGAATAGATRCACAGCTGTGGCACAACCACTCTTTATGAATAGTTCCTTCTGTCAGGACGCTGTCAAGGATCTTGTCTTGTTTGATTAGGCCTTGTCAAAAGCYCACAAGTATATAAGCTTTGAAAAGATTAATATTACAGAAGCATTCTTCCTCTCCTCTTAAGATTAAATGGAAGTTTTCCTTTAAAGTAATAAATAAATAAATAAATCCCTAAGGAGTCCAGAGAAGTTCTGCTGCTCTACTGAACAGCTTGGTCCCATTACTGGGCCATGCCATTTCTCCTTGTAAGCAATATTCTCTCTCCACACATGCAGAAAGCTCAGTGAACAGGTATTTATGTGCTCTGACAATAAATTAAAATGTGACTTCTCACTGCTTTAGTAACTTGTGCACCCTGACCTTTATTCACCAAGTAACAGCATCAGCTTCACACTGGCTCATATTCAGTCACTGTTGACCAGCATTCCCAGGTCCTTTTCCAACAGGAACCTTTCCATCCACTCAGCTCCAACTGGAGCATTGTATGGGGCTGTGAACAGAATGCAGGACCTGACACTTGGCCCTGTTGTATCTCATAAAATTGGCCTCAGCCCACTGATCCATCCTGTCCAAGTACCTCTGTAAAGCCTTCCAGCAGATCAGCAATCCCAAACAACTTGGCATCACCTGCAAAGCTGCTGAGGGTGTCCTTGATCCCCTCATCCAGGTTGTAGATAAAGGTATACAACATTTTAGTCCACATGTAAGTAGGCTGTGCATATATGAACTGCTGAAAATGCAAAAGGTTTGTGGCAACTGGAGCCATGAAACCATTGATCAAGTGCCCAAGGTCTTTCTGTGCCTTTTCCTACAGGTTTTTCATTTTCTGAGAGGAAATACTGATGTTCACATAAAAAGATGTGCTGTGTAATTTTCAGCCTGCAAGCAAAATTTCACAACTTCCACTCCACTGGAACTTTTCCTTAGCCACTATATATTTAAATAAATTCTTCTTTCCACTTTTATTGTGCTTCTCCTGAGCACTTTATGCAATCCTTTCTTTCTTCCTCCTTTGGCCCTATAATATCTCTCCCAAGAGTACTGATCTTACTGGCCCTATCTAAACTCAGATGTTCCATATTCATCACAAAAACAAGCAACACAGGGTACAAACATATTTCATGTGAAATCTTGTAGGAACCACTGTTTCAGCTGGTGTTGATTTACAGATTCAACCACTAAAAGTAATGTGAAGTTATTACTACATTAGTTTGGAGCAGCTCTAGCCCCTCTGTAGCCCAACAAAGTGAATGAAAACAATTATAAAAATTATAATTCAACCACTGGTATTTGATTAATTACAGCAGATCCGAAGCATWGCCCTTGGAAAAACCACCACTTCATAGAAAACTAAAGAGATTGAATTTTCCCCCATGACGAAATACTTTTAAAGGATCTAGGCCTTGCAACATAGTGATAAAGCACAATGGCATACAGAGAAAGCAAAAAATCCCATTGTTTTGTGTGTATTAAAAGAAATMTTATTTTTTTAATAGGTGGGATAATGGTTGGGCACATGCCTGATAKAATCATGTCTTTGATTGCAAGACAGACTGCAGGATGAGATGTGCCCCTCCAAGGGAAGAAAATTTTMATAGTTCAAATACCTTCCTCCCTCAATATGTGAACGAAAATCCTCTTCCCACAAGCAAAGCTGGAGCTGCAGGACTATGCACAGGAACCTCTGCACGCAGTGTGCACACAAATGAACCCCCAAACTGGTCCCTCCTTTGTTTTGTGCACAGTGTGAGGGGATCTGAGAGTGTCCTGCAGGCAGCGAGGAAGAAGAGCAGGTGGCTGGCCCTGAGATCACAGTTCCTCCTGTAATGCCAACATGGCACAGCCAGCAGCATTTCTGGCACTGTGACCCACTGGCCTTACAGCACATATTATTCTCTACACTGTCTCCAATCTTTTCCCTATTCTCTCTCTTCGAGCACTGCTATAAAACCAGCATGTCCCAAATAGGTGCACTTTGGTTTCTGTACCCCAGGTTCTTGAGACATGARTCTACAGATCACAGACATCTTGGAAAGAAATCTTAGTGGTGGGAAGAGTTGTGGTGTTGACATTCTCACGTGATCTGAGGCAAAAKCCTAGCCTAACTTAAGACACTGAGTTCAAGGGAGTCAAGGCTGTCACCTTCACATCTTCCTAGAAGTCTCAATTGAAACAGAGAGATTTCAAAAGTTCTTGGAATTTATTTGGAAACAGATACATTTCTCATCCTTAAATTTGCTTGAAAATCTGGACAATGTGAGAGCAGTGGTACAAACCAACCCAGCTGATTTTGCACTGAAGTAGGTGTGGAGGCATTCTCAGAAGCCACCCTGCCAGTGTCACTGAGTGGATAATCATCTCTGGTTACCTGCCAATAACAAAAAGCTGATAATATCAGCCACCACAGCTTTAAAAAGACAACACACTATGCSTTCATAAAATATTCAGTTGGAAGGGATCTCTGGAGGTCATCTGGTCYAACCTRTGCTGAAAGTATAACCAGTTAGTACAAGTTGCTCAGGGTCATGTCCAGACAAGATTTTAATATTTCAGAGCTTCTCYGGACTCCTGTTCTAGTTTTTTACTTACCCTCACAGAGAATAYTTCTTTCTAAGTATCTGATCAGAAAGTCCCTTGCAAATTTTGACTATTACCCCTTGTACCATCCCTGTGCACCTTGGAAAATTCCCTCCCTCTTTCCCTACATGCTCTCAGTAGTTGCAAGCAGAAGAATCCCCCAGGCCTTTTCTTCTCTAGGCTGAGCAGACCCAGCCCTCAGCACCTCCTTGAATATCACATGCTCCAGCCTAACCCCAAGCTGAGAGCCAGCCCTCCTTGGGGCTTGAGTCTTGTAAGAAGACAACTTTTTCCTATTTTAGAGTTGCATAATTTTGCATATATTAAAGATAAATAATAAAGCTTATTAAAATAAAATAAAGCTTTTAATAAACTTTGCTTTATTTCTTCTGTTCAGTGTGTTTTTAAGAGCCCATTTTCATCCCTTGTCTAATTACACATGTAGTAACATGATACCAGTGGCTCCTATTATGAACCCATTTTTCTTGTCACAGAGATCTACTTATTAACCTTATTTGATCTCACCTATTTCCACCATTTCCCCAGAGACTTGAAAGGTCTGAATTTGTCCAACATGCTATGAGTTTTGAAAATAATTGTCCAACTCAAGTCTTTAAGCTTCTAGACACTCTCAAAATGGTATTTGTACAATCTCTTTTGGGATTTATACATGATAATGCTACTGTGAGCTTCTTCCCGTGACAATCTCCCTCTGTTTGCACTGAACAAACAGCAAAATAGCAGTTTAAGCTAAGAGTTACTTTTYCTACATCTTAGAAAAAATAAATTAATTTCAACTAGAGGAAAGTGTAAGTTAATTGCATCCTGAGCATCAGGAAACAATTAACAGCTTTCTATTATATCACCCTAATTTCTAAGCTATACAATTATATGCTGCTGCAGAAAAGGATGTATGATTATCAAGACAAGGATCTTTTCAGAAAAAAATGAAAGGAAATTGTTCCACAGCTGACAATCAGTGCTATAAATAATGCCTAGCTAATATCTTTTCAGAAGTCATTTGCATTATTTGCAATCCTAACTTTGAGTGATGTGTTGGCTGTGTGTTGTCAGATTCTCCTTCCAAAGAGGATRAGCATAAATGCTGGACTGATTCCTCAGATAAGCCATCAAAAATTCAGCTTTCTGTGAATATTTTGCAATACTCATTGGAATTAAATTAAAAATAATTGGTTTTACTAACCATATTGTAATTATGCCTTGCATTCTCTTTGCCTTTTAAATCAGGGCCAAGACTGGCTTATAAAAACACAAAGGGACAGGCAAGCCTGCTTTAAGCAGCCACAATGCCTTGAAAACACAAAGTGAAGAGCAACAGACACGGCACACAAACACTTCTTTATAACTGCCAATAAATCCATTTGGCCCAATATGCAGGTGAGTGCTGCAGACAGAGCCAGTGGGTTATAGTGGTTCAGCTGAACACTGATAGAAACACTACAGAAAAACACCCAGCAGTATTTAGTGTGAGAGGCAAGTAAGCAAACCCACAAACCTCTAATACAAAGTCCAAGGCTGCTGTGCTGGATGGCCACTGTGTTACTGGGGGTGGGAGAATCTTCCCAAACCAKGTACAGCATATAAGAGTCATACAGGATAAATATGATAGTGCTGCATCAGTTGAAGAACTCTGGTCTCTGCAGATTCCTTGTGCAATGCCCCTTTCAAGACAGCTATACCACTCCCCCAGAAAGTGTAAGTTCTGTTTCAGGTTCTCCTTCCCTATTATTTTCCAYCTCAAGTCTTCTATACACTGTCCTCAACAAACATGATCTTGTTTGAATTTTATCTGGCATCACAGCTTGGAAATACAGCTGCCACAGTTCTTGAGAAGAGTAACAGTGTCCATGTCCCAAAATCCTTCCACTGCCTTCTCCTCTTCTATCACACCAAACACAGTGTTACAATATTTGACTTTCAAGCTCCCATCTTTGCTATCACCATTGCTAGGTGCACTGGCTTTTGCTCTGATCAGCCATTTAGTAAGAGTTGGTCATTTTATTTTTTACCTTCAAGTAAGCATCTCTGTGCTTGCTGCCTTAACGGAGGAGGCACCCTCACCCAAACAGCCACAGACCCATTTGGATGGAGTCACCCAAATCTTGTCTAGCATTGCTTTGATCTCTACCAAAAACCTGACATATAAACAAGGGTCGAGCAGGGCAAGAACAGCAGTGAGAAAGGGCTCCTGGACTGGCAGAGCTGCACTTCTAACTTCAAGAACTGATTCCCTGAGAAGCCAATCTCACTGTGGGGTCCCCATCCCCTGACCTCAGGCCAGCTAATTTTACCCCCTGCACCRTCATCAGCCCTAGTTTGACAAGGTGACACCCTGGCTCAGTCCCCAAGACTGTTCACCATGGGCTCACACACACACCARTGCAGTGCACCAGCCATGCAGCAGAAGCCCCAGTCCAAGGGAATGGAGCTGCTCCTTTCTGCAGCAGTAACCAGACACATTGGACCAACAGCCCCAAAAAACCCAGAGTGTGACCTACCTCTGGTTCCTCATAGAAACCAGAAAACTCTCATCTGCCTGCAAATCCCTGTGACASAGCTGTGGTAGCCCGTGTACCCAACAACACAATTGCAAGGAAATGGAGAATTACAGCCTTATGATGTAAAAACATGCTTCTGTATTGACTCTGAATTAGCAAGTGCAATCAGGAACATTTTTTAATTATTGGCAACTGCACCTTTGAGACCTGAATGCATTTACTGGATTGAGGCACTGCTAAAACGCAAACTGTGAAAACTGTAAAAAGCTGATAAGGTCAGGGCTGCCTTCTGAAGTAGTGCTGGTGATATCACATTGGTGATAATCTGGTCATGCAAATTGCATGGTATAAATTTCAAAACACATTAAATGTCAGTATTTGAACACCCATTCATGCACAACACTGTGACAAGAGTGAAGAAGTAAAGGTAAAAGCCTTGAAAGCAAAAAAAAAACATTTTTCAAACTTGGTCTCTACTCCTGTCCAGTAACAGCGTGTGCATTGGGCATTTTAAACTCAACACCATTTTTACAACCTGTTTTCTACTAGAGTCTGAATTTTTTTAATGGGAATCCAGCGAATTAAGCTCTGAGGGGGGTGGTCAAGCAAACCCAGCAGCGGCTGGTGTCACCATTCCCTCTCCCTGTACTCGACCATGTGTTCCTGCTGTCTCCACCCCAGTGTTGGCACTGGTCTGCCTTCATACTGAACCTGTTTAGAAAGTTAAATTTTTCTTATTTGGCTTCAGCTGCTTCAGTTCCCTGAACTTCTGATCCCAGGCAAACACCAGTGCGAAGTGCAAGGGAAGTGATAAGAGCAGGGCAGCAGCAGCCTGCACTTAGATCTGCTCTATCAGTAAACCACAGCCTCAAACCGTGCGCATTTCAGCGACATGGGGGAAGCCAGCACCCATTCCTCCCCACGAACCTCTTCAGAGAAACCTTTTTTGTGGTCATGTGGTAAACTGGCTTGTAAAACTGACCCAACTGAAATACCAGCCTTCCAAAAGCTCTGCTGACCACTTCCCCAGGGCAGGTCACCGTGTGGTGGTGCTCCAGAGATGCTTAAGACAGTCTAAATGAGGGGAAACACAGAGGAGGGAGCAGAAGGCAGGAACACCTATTTAATTCCAGTGATTCATATATTAAAAGTGTTGAAAAGATGTAGTTTACATGTCCTGATCTTGTTCAAGAACAAAACCAACAACCCATGATTAACACATGAAATGYRTCCTTCCCTCAACAAATGCCAGTGRTTCTGCTGAGACTTCAAGCTTTACACTTTCTGTCTTTATTAACCTTTAGAGCCTCAACACAGTTTTTCTTCAAAGGCCAGATACACAAACCAAACTTGATTAGTTCTTGCTTCTTCCCCAGCCTTTGATCCCCTTTGCCAGTTCTTCATCAGTTTAACCTYTTCCCACTTAAATTTATTCTGAGGAGATGGCTGGCCTTGAACACAGGAAAAAAAGTATCTTTGAGTTAGCAAAGGGCCTTACACAAGTCTGCTCTGCCAGGATGGTAGAAGTGAGAGAATTAACAGAATAACAATGCCAAGGTTATGAAACCAAAAAGCAGAATAAGTAGCAAGCGAGTTAGAAGGGCCTTGAGCCTCAGACGGCAATGTCTGTTTCTGAGAGCAGACCCCAAGTCCAGAGCTACCACCAAGCTGGCACTCAGTACCTGGACACTTAATGATGGGGGCAAAGAAGTCAATGTCAGGCACTTAGCTGGACTGCAGAGAGGCTGGCATTTGCTGCTGTGACAATATCCTTCACTTTCTCAAGTTCTACATCACAGAAAGCACTGAAATTCTGTGAGTTTTACACTTCAAAAAGTACCGGAGTCTACAGATTCCCTCAATTAAAGTAAGACACACTGATTCCTCCCTCATCCTTTTCCATCTATCCAMTAGCAAAAGCTGGCCAACCTCCCTCGTGATTCCAGTCTGGTCTTTCCTGATGTGTGTGACTGGGGGGCAAAAAGAGCAGATCTTTTCCTGAAGAGGGTACCCAGAGCTCCCTACCCATTTCGGTATACACTGYATCCTCTCTGCCTCTCCACACTTGGGAGTTACTTTTCTCCCTGCTTTCAGGATGCCTCTCTTGGGCTCAGGGTCTGACCTCCCAAGCCAGAAATCCCWGTCCTSACAGAATCCCACCTTTGTGGCTTCACACAGACCRTCCYTCACTGTCCAGAACTCACCACTGCTGCAAGACAYTGCTACCAACCACAGCCAAGATTTGTGTTGCAAGGGCTTTATTTTTCTTCAGASCATACAGCACCTACCCCTGTTGGGACCTGATAAACAGCTCAAATTYCCAGGCACTATCACTACACAAATAATAAATTTTACTGACAACAGATAGGAGGACTTCTCTGTCATGGAGCCAACCTAYGGCCACTGCTCCCACAAAAGCAGGGATCATGTAATAAATGCAAACCTAGATTGATTTTGGCACATTCATTCTGCCTTCCCTGCATGACCATCAACTTTGAAACAAGTTTCTTTCACTTTTTCATAGGCAGCTCCTCTAACATAAAATAAATATAAAATATTCTTGCACATGCTATACACATCAACTCGCCTGCTGATCTCTGCTAACCTGAGGCAAAAGTTAATGATTGACTCCATCTGGAATGGAMTACATAAAATATACAGCACAAACCACTCGTACAACATTTGCCTTCTTATGTACATAGTGAAAGAACGATCACTATTTGCACATGCGTTGTTAACTGCTTATCTCTGAGCTGCACTTGAGGAAAGCTGCTGAGWGTAACAGCTGAATTATTAAAAGGCATAGCTAAAAGGAAATAACTAAGGAAGCAATGCCTTCCATCTTCATTTCTAGTAATGTTGAATAGCCCTAATTTTCTCATGAAGGACATGAGAAATTGAAACTACTGGCCCAGGAATCTCGTATAGATATATATACAAATGGGGCTTGTCATTGGATTTAGTACCAATAGGCAAGATTAAACACATGAAAGCATCAAGAATCAAAGACTCTAGAAAAAATGAACATAAATGCTTTTTTAAAAAAATTCAAATAATTTATAGTAATAAAAATATGTAATTTAAATTGTTGCAATAGGGTAGAGTTAGTGGGAAAGCTGATTTCAGAACACTTTGTTTTGCAGCTTTACCAGCCTTCACTTTGACATCTTTTCTTTCAGTGTATCACTCTGGTGAAACCTCACAGAGAAAACTGGGKKTTTTTKGTTACTTTATTTTGAAAAACAAATTGATGGAAGTGAAATTATTTGTACAGAGAGTTCTGGAGGAGWCTGTTCCAYAGATATCTGATGATATAATCTCTGTTTTCTATCCACCCTGAATAAGTGAGCAGATCAGGGTGTCCTCAAGTGAGAAGACTGACTTTTTTCAGGGTTAGTTTTGAACCCAATCCATAGCTCTTGGGAAACACAACCACTGGTGAAGAACTAAGGAAGTTGCAAGAAAAATGTTAAGGGGGTAGAAAAACAATCATTCCCTGAGGAGGAAGTACAAAATTGGATTGTCTTAGATTACAAAAACTCATTTTAAGAAAATCTGTCAATTCTTCAAATGGCATAGATGTTTGTTTAACATCTAGGGATGTGATTTGAGAATAAGTGACCTCTAGACGTTTATATACCTCAAATCCTGTTAGAGTCTAAGCTTACACCAGAGTCTTAACACACTTTCAAACACAGTGATAGTGTTTAATAAATTCTGTAACTATACAGTTTATATAATCCTGCATCATAGCAATACATTAACACTSAGTCTTTTGATATCATTGTTTTAGAAACTGTCACTGTTATGTGCCATGGGCTTTCTGCACCTTAGAGTGCTAATGAGCTTTTCAATCCTACCACCARTAAAAAAATGTCGAATGTTTATTGGTTAGAATAAGAAAAAAGTTATGGACCTGTAGGTGCTGCCATCCTTCACAAGTTAATGACTCTGAAAGTTGTGCATTCTAATACGGCTTCTGAAAGTCATAAGGTTCCTGAAGTGAAACCTTTGGAAGACAAGTGAAACTGGTTTTGTCTCACAGCTTCAACATGTGTAGCTGTTTACATTTTAAACCTTTAACTCTGTAAACCAAAACTGATCCACAAAGTGTCAAAAAAGGGAAATAAATTTCTGTTTTATCTTTTGTCTCTTCTGAAAGAAAGAAAAATCTCTAAGAAACATGCTTCATATTTCTCTAWGTAGGAGGAAAGAAAKATGATGCTGATTAKAAAAACTCTTCTATCAAAATCACTGCCTCATCTAGAGAAGCCTCATATTTATTTACCCAACTATTAAACAGAACTGTGAACAGGGAAATAGCTTCTTGTGGAMGCTGCTGATAAAGAAGGATCCAAAAGTCTGCAGAGACATTAAATGTTAATCATGTTACACCTACTACAGAGAACTACACACCATATACAATAGCAATAACAGGTATTTAAACATTGCTGGTCAGTGGAAGCCTAAGGATTCCTGAATTACTAGGCACATTTTCAGCAATAAATGAGGGAGTCTTGGGAGAGACACAAGATTTTGGTGACAACCTGGCATCAAGAAACAATTAGCAGAGGAGAYTTCAGACACCCCTCCCTTGTAAGTTAGGCAACCAGCATCTCTATCAAAACATGCCCATTGAAACTGCTTTTGGTTGCCAGAGGGCAAGATCAGCTCTATCCAAGTCAGTACTAAAACCCAGACATAACACTTTAATCCTTCTGCCAAACAGTGCTGAAATGGGCACAACCTGTTGCCTTCAACCATGAGGGAAATGAGCTTGGAATTGCTCTGCTTCTGAAAAAATTCTTTACAACTCCAGCAGTGCCATTATTTAAGCTTCCAGTTATGACTATGGATGTGACACCTTCCTTCAGGCACTGCCAGCAAGGCCAAGGAGGCTCAGGGACRTTGCCTTCCCCAGGGCTGTGCCAGGATTTGCAGGCTSGGATGTGGCAGGGTGGAGGCCCCAAAGGGCTCTCCCAGTCCTCAGGAATCTGAAGGCCCTGTGAGCCTCTCAAACATTTCAAGGGCAGTGCTGTTGCAACCTCCTCAGGAGAGAGGAGGTTGAACAGCTGGAGGGTCTCTGCAGCAGAACAAAGGGAAGAGCTGAGATTTTGGGTGGCTGGAGCTGTCAGGCAGCCAGAGCCTCCACAGTTTGTCCCTGCAGGACCATCAGTGCCAAGGCTTACAGCCAGATTGTGCCCATCCCAGCTTTCACCTTGCTCTTGCTAATCTCTTGCATGGCAACAGAAGCTGCCAAAGGGTCTGTTCTGGCGTGTCAWACTGCTGAAATCTTCAGCTTTCCTTCACAGCTGTCAGCTTAATAATTTAAAGGCTTACTAGGAGCCAAATTTCTAAGTTGTCACTTTAAAAAAATATGTTTCTATTAACCAGAAGTAAGAGGTAGGCATTTGCTCAGACAGCTACTGGGTATAGAGGAAAAGGACACCACTGGATGTAAAAATTTACCAYGGTATCTAACATATAGCTCAAGATCTCATTTCTTTTTCCATATATCACCCCACCCATGRGCCAGGATTTACATCACAGCCTGTGCCAGCAGCCAAGTCCCAGGGTGCCAGCTGACATTACACACATCAGGGTATAGGCTCTTGACCTTGCAAAAGCAAAACACTTATCACAAGTAACCAAGAGACAAGAACAAGGAGAAGGAAAAAAACCCTTTGTCCTACTCCTTTCCCTCCCCCAGCCACTGTGCACTTGTCTGGGGAGTGGAAGAAGGCACAGGGCTTCCACTCCCACCACAGGCACTGCCAGTGTGCAAAGCCAGGCTTGCCAAGGTGCTGCACAGACAACTTTAACCCTCTCTGCATCAGATCCCTGACAGAGAAGGACAGATATGCAACAGCCCATGGGAATGAGAGCTATGAGGCARTGCATGAGGCCAGAGCAAGACAGGCACTAGGGACTTTGCAAGGAATTTAAATCAAGCAGGTCTGATAAGTATTTGAGTTTAGACACATGTGCTGTTTGGTCTAGTACAAGAGTGCTTTAAATACCTCCATTTGGTTGGGTTTGTGTAAGTAATACCATGCCCACAGTTTCATTTTACACTTTTACTCCTAAGTTATGTGCTCATCTTGCATGCACTTTCACCCAAATACACACATAATCACCTGTCTGGCTGCATCAATCCCACTGGGGAATCTTGCAGTTGTAAGCATCACTAAGAATAGAGTACAGTATATTGCCTTGAGTGCATGTGTGTGCTGGTTTTCTGTCATCTGTTTGCCTGCCCCAAAGGCTGCTGATATAAACTGTCTTTGATCCTGAAAACACTCCACATTTTCATTTTGCATTAACAATTATACACTTATCTTGGACAGGAAAAGGGAAACTTTAAATGCAGGGTTGGCTAAAACTTGTCTGCCAGCCAGTCTTTTATCACTTATTTGTGGTTTTTACTGCCTGGAAAACTGAAGAATACAAATCGTTTGCACAGAGTATCCCAATAGAGAAACAGAATGAAGAAAAAACTGGGGGCAAGTAGACAATTTTGGGTGCAGTTTCAATATACAGTTTCAGCTGACCCAACAGCTCACTGCTATCCAAGAGGAAATTTTGTGTCTCTTCACTACATCCACTTCTTCCTCCTGGCTCCACATTCCAAACACCTAACCTCTGTGGCTTCTGGATGTCAGCAGAAAATTAACCTACACACCAAATCACCACATTGGATCTGCTTTCAAGAAGTCCAMGAAGTTACCTGAGCAGGCACAAAGAGGAAGTGGCACTACACTGCTGAGCAGTAGGAAAAGGGCCAGAGTGGATCTCCCTGTTCAGCAGCAGCCAGGCATTATGCACACTGACTTGTTCATTAACCCCCAGTCCAAGCAGATCTAAGCCACTTCTTATAGATTCATGAAGGAATGTCCATAGGTAACTTCACAGGATGGGCAATAATTATTTTGTATCTCCTGACCACCTTGCCCATAAAGATCACTGTGTTTCAATACCTTAATAAATATAATGACAAATGTAAYTATTGATAGCAACACTGATGAGCTGATTCTAGRAGCCTGATTTGATAAYGTTTACTCAGTTTCTCCTTAGGGAAGGATTGGAAAGCTTTTGCTTTTACATTTAACTATGAGGTATACCAAAAGATTAATGTGATCCTTATAGAAATATTGTATTAGCCTGAAATCTTCAACTTCTACTAACATAAATTAGGAACAGCAGACTTCTTATCTGACACTTGGATGCTCAACTCTGCGCCAAAGCCACCATGCAGGACCCGTGCCAGTGCACTCTGCTGCCCTAAGTATCACTTCAGGCCACTTTGAAGCAGAATGTCAAGCTTGGAGGAGCACTGGCGTGTACTGGAGCCAGATCACCAAAATAACATTTACTTGCCGAACAGAAGTGTCACTGGTCTGCATCACAAAGTGGCACTTCTCTTACTTTGTGGATACAAACAGTAACAGTGTCTGTACTAGCTACCAATGATGGCATCTGCCAAAGCAGGGAACATTTCTATCGCTTTTCTGTGTTTGTCTGCAATCTGAGAAAAAAGTTTTAAAAATTCAAGAAAAACTACTGGCAAAATATTTTTACTATCCCCTTTTAGTTACTTATATAACACATTATAATGGGATTTTTCTTCCTGAATCACAAGATGGTCCATCACCAAACCAGAATTATTAAAATATGTTTTTTCTCCTCTGCACTGTATAGGTACAGCCAGCACACATAGCCAGCACACATCACAGAAATTAAAAATTAACTGAGTCAGGCATTTYTGTTCAAGGTTCCTGTGCTGCTCACAACTCCAGTCACACAGCATTGTTAATTGCTGCTGGCACTGACAGTAGGGATCCCCTTCCATCTGCTGGGACCAGCTGATGCAAAATAAAAACTCCCTTGGAGTGAGGCGCAGCTCTGCGGGGTCAGTGCCCGGCGCCGCTGCCAGCGCTGTGCGGGAGCGCTGCCCTGCGCCCGCCGTGGCTCTGCACGGGGTGCTCACACACTTCATCTCTTACGGCTCTTTAAAGACGCCGCTCTCCTGCAGCGTTTGATGCCTTTAGTGACGCAGCAGCCTCTCCCCAGCCGCCTCCCGTTCCACGCAGGGCAGCAGAGGTGCCCGTGGCAGGAGCCCCCCGTGCGCTGCTTCACCCTCCCGGGCTCAGGGCGCTTCACTCCCCCGGGGTTAAGGGCGCTTCACCTCCCCAGGCTCACGGCGCTTCACCCCCCGGGGCTCAGAGCGCTTCACCCCCCCCGGGCTCAGGGCGCTTCACCTCCCCGGGCTCACGGTGCTTCACCCCCCCGGGCTCACGGTGCTTCACCCCCCCGGGCTCACGGTGCTTCACCTCCCCGGGCTCAGGGCGCTTCACCTCCCCGGGCTCAGGGCGCTTCACCTCCCCGGGCTCACGGTGCTTCGCCTCCCCGGGCTCACGGTGCTTCGCCTCCCCGGGTGAAGTGCCGGCTGCGGCCCCTCGTCCTCGTCGCTGCTGAAAGCGGGGCCGGAGCCCGGGGCCGCGGTGGAAGCAGGGCAGGTGCTCCGGCGCAAAGAAAGCCCGCGGGGACAGACCCTCGCCCTCCGCCCCTCAAACCTCCCCCTCTCGCTGTCAGCGGGGCTGCTGCTGACCCCGGGTACGCGTCCCTAGCAAAGCGGCAGGAAGACAGTCCTTACCGGAGCTGCTCGCCGGTGAGCAGGACCTCGGCCATGTGCTCCAGCTCCGCCGCTTTCTGCTGCATGCTGCTCATGCCCTCCTCCATCGCCGCCGGCCTGCGGGCACAGCACCGCCGGTGAGGGGGGACCGRGGACCCGCCGCCCCCCGGCCGCGCTGCCCCCGCCGGCGGCTCCGGGGCTCCTCCCGCCCGGCCCCGGAGCTCTTCGCGGGGGTGGCAGGCAGCGACAGCCACCTCCAGCCGCTCCGGCTCACCTGAGCGCCGCAGGTCACTTTTCCCCCTCGGCAGGCTCGGATCCCTCCCGCCGCTTCCCGTGTTATTGTGTCACTGGCAGGCGGAGAAACACATGGCTGCGGCCGCCGCGCCGCAGCCGGGCTCGCCGAGGCAGCAGCGGCCCCCCCCGGCTGTCACACGGCAGGGTCGGCGCTGCCCCCGCGGGAAGGGGCCGGCTCCCCGCCGGGGGCTGCGAGCCAAGCGGCTGCTGCCGCTGCCCTCCCCTCCAGCCCCGGGCCGGCAGMGGAAAGCGGCGGCGCACGGAGCAGCGCAGCGCTCCCCGCCCGCGGCTCCTTCCCGCGGGTGCAAAGTCCCGCGTCCTCCCTCCAGCGCGGGGCTGCCGGGAGCACGGGCTGGGCCGCTCGGAGGAGCAGCGAGCTCGGGAGAARCCGATCCGAGTGCGAGGGCGGAGATGCGACTGCCGCCCGCTCAGGTGGTGAGGGCTGCGCCTTGGCAGTGACCGATGGGGATGCAGCGCGGGGCAGGTAGCAGAAAGGGAGCTGGTGATCTGGGGGTTCACCCTCRAAAACTGTTACTGTCCTCCTGCTGTCCACATTTCTGCTTACCTGCCACCCAGGGGTTATTTTCAAACCCTGGTCCCCTGCTCACGTCAAYTCTTTGTCTCCAGGCGACRGAGGATGCAAAATTCTTGAGGGCAGAAGAACATTTTGTCTTGGCAACGGGAAATAAATTGCAAGGTCACGAACACTGTCAACATTTTTGATGGGAAAAAATAGTCCTTTTTTTAAAAAAAGTCCAGGAGAAGGCATCTTCTGCAGTGGTCCAACCATGATTTTCATTTGCAAACACATGCAATACCTTGATTGCCTACTCATTGCTTTTATATCTTCCTGCACATACTTTGTGTGCATGGAAATTGTGTCTGTCAAAGTACTTGCAATACTGTCATCGATTCAGAACCAAAACGATAGAACCACAAGGAAAATTAAGAAGGAATAAAGTGAACCTAATAGTAACGAGAGTGCAGACAATGGGAAGAAGGTGTTGTTTGCATTGCCCATAGTAGAATTGTGGCATTTATTTCCAAAGCTGGCTCTGGATGTAAAAGAATGGACTTGGAACTAAGGAGAAAAATACTTGGAAAAGAAATCTACATAGGGTTACAAAGCAGACAGCAGCCACATCCAGCTCAAGAAATTCTCTGTTCTAAAAATAATGGTCTCACAAGGCAAGCACTTGTGTGACATTTCACATGTGCTTTCCCTGCTKCTCCCTACACATCTGYTTATAGCCAGATGAACACAGGACTAGATGGACCACTGGTTCAATACAGTAGAGTCCTTCTAATGAGCACCTTTGTGKGTCTCAAAGAGCATTAGAGGTCCATGAATGGCAAAGGGAGAAAAACACAATCTGCCTTCGTTTCATTTGGGCCAGAGACAGRGATACCTTAGGACTGTAAGCTTGAGATCACTTTCTGTAAATTTGGAAGACAGGCATTTAATCTGACTACTTGCAAACAGCCTCTAATTCCACTCATACTGCAAACATACAAAGTACAGATTCACAAGGCTGGAAACAAAAAGGGAATTGAAACAACCATCTCATCTGACATCTTCAAGACAAAGAATGCACACAGCAATTTTTATCAAGCACTTTATCACATGACYGAAGGAAAGACAATTTCAAGAGAATGTACATTGCAGACCATTTCTGGGTAAATCCTTGGCTCTGTCACCTGGATTTGGCTGMTTTCATCCGTTCACTGCTGCTAAAAGGAGAAACACTGCTCTTCCAGGCTCTGGCAGCACAATCTGCAATGTGTCTTTTGTTAGTTTTCCCACTTTTAGGACTTTAGYMTGTTGCAATTCAATTCACTAAGCAGGCAGAAGAGTAACAGAAAGTGGAGAACTTTCTTCTGAGCTAGTGAGCAGAGCTGTGCAGATGGTTGCAGGGYACAATGAGTGCCAGAGCTGACACCAAGGTAGARTGGGCCTTGGCAGCTTGAAACAGGAACAAACGAGGAGGAAGAGGGAGAAGAAGCTGTCTTTATGCAGTGACAAAGTATTGTGACAGGGTGCTTGTGGAACTGCAGTCTGAAATCCATATCTTTCCCGGCACAGTTTTGCAACTTGCAAAATGCAGGCCAGTGCAAATTCCTGTACTGGATTATTTAATGATTATAGAATTTCATGTTGGGCTTTGCACACTGATATCCCATTTGTAATTTGTTCCACATGTTCACACTGAAATKTCTTACAGTTACAGTTATCCTGAGAGGAGGGGATTGGCTATTAGTCACTCCAAGCCTGCCATCCCCCCCAAAAGGGTAAGGACATAACCCCTTGAAGGCCTATGTTGCAGCCAAGAGCCAGTAAAAAGCTACACAAAATAATCTGATGGGATGTTTGCAACTTATTTTTAATCTACAGACTGCTATAGAACATAAGGTCTAAAAAAAAATTAGACCATGTTGACCCTTCCTCCCAAGGGAGAGGTCATGAAGACTAAAATGCTCCTCTAAGAGGTGGGACAGCATGTGCTGAGTCTGAAATCCTGACAGCAAGAGAGAGAGACATCCGTCTTTTTCAGATATCGGATCAATTTTAGAAGTTTGTGCCTATTTTAGATAAGAATACCTGAGTTTTACTTTAGCATGGCTGAAGTGAAGTGAGATGGAGGTGGCTAGCCACCAGTAAGGCATTCCTCAGCCAAAAGCATGACAGATCTTTGAGCTGGAGCCCTGGGACACTTCACAACTCACCCTCCACGGCATCAAGGAGGAACAAAAGCCATAGGTCTGCTAGAGGGTTGGTATCACAGGTGTGAGGGGTGGCTCAAGTGTCTTCCAGTGACGTTTGATGACACGAGTGGCTCTGGCATGCAGGGAGGTTAAGGCTGTACAYCTGCACCAGCAAAGTCACAACGCTCTGTGGAACCTCATGCATGAATAGGCACATTGTGTTAGAGTACTGGGCTTAGAAAACATGTTAGTAAGTTGGATAAACTTTCTTATCTCATTTAGTAAATGCCCAAGTGGTGAAACACTAGATGTTTACATAATGAAATATGAATATTGCTTTCACTGCTTTGAAGACTGTTGTATCTATGGCATACATTTTGACTTGATAAATTAATGTGATATTTGATAAATTAATTCTTTAATCTCACTAGTCAATTTTCTGCAAGCTTATTTTAACACAAGCTATCCTCAGGAAAGAATCATAAGTATTCATGTCTGTACTTCTTATTTCTCCTATAGCATTGTTCTTGAGTCCTATATAAAGTTGTTTGGCTTTCTCTTGCTGGGATGACTAGAGCTTTTTAAACAAGAAAATTACATGAATGCAAAAAATGGTGAAGCACTTCAGGGACAAAAGGCATTAGCAGGTAAGCTGTTGGATGATTGTGGGGTTGTTTTTTTTTTTTCCTGTAACATCTTTTGGATAAGAGACAGCACTATGTCAACATCAAATTTAAAATACTTGCTCACTCTCTTTGCTGAGAGTGACAAATACAAAATGGTTTTTGGTTTTTAAGTTGACCTTTTATCTAAGTAGCTCTTGCAACACTCACGGAAAATTAGTGTGAAGGTTTTTTCCTATATTCCCATGCTTATTTGCAAAGAGAGCTCCCTTGTCTTTGTGTTTCAACTGGTTGACTTCCTTAGCACAGGATGCCTGGGAAGGGGCACCATAGGAACTGCCAGGTATTGTCCAATCTCCCCTTCTCTTTTCAGGCTGTGTACAATAGTGTTTCCCATACATGGAAGTGCACAGATTACATTCATTGCTGCTCTAAGTTTGAACCATTCAAGTTGTCTGCTAGGAACTGGTCATAAGAATCAGTGCTTGTGTGACTCAAAGAATGCATCTGGCCAAGCTAATTTTAGTATTGTGATAAACCACAGGAAAAGTTAGTAAGTTAAAACAAAAAACCAAAAAAACATACATAAAAAAAAAAAAAAACCCCAAGGATTCGTTTTAAACTTCTCTTTTTCTATTATTCCATCCAAGTTCCTGCAAAAGCCTCCACGGTGAGATAACAGAAGGAATTTTTCACAGTCTGTCCAATTTTCAGCACTAGAGTGAGAATCACATCTGTTTATATTCTTATATTTCATGTGTTACTGACCTGGTAGTTATTATAATAGTGAGCTGAAGTGCAGAGAAAAAGGCATTTTGATCCTGAGATATATAGAGACCATCTGAAAGGGGTTTTCTAAGCCTGTCCCCACACAGCTTTTCCATTTTGCATTACATATTCAAACACTCACTAGGCCAGACAGAGGTAGCAAGAGTTCTGTGCAGACAGCTAAGGCATGACCAAGAGGTAGGTGCCTGCTTTAGTGCTTGCTCTTGTGAGCACGTAAATATTTTATAGAAACAAGCAGCTTCAATAAGATAAAAGATCAGAAATACACACCAGACCAGTAACCCAAATAATTCCAGTTGACAGTATGCTCTGTTAAACCAACATTTTGCACTACCCAATGCATGCTGCCCCCTACTTTATTATACCCGCAATATTTTCAAATTCCKCTTATTTTGTGTATTAATTTGTTTTCCAATTATTTCAAATTTTTGRAATTTGAAAATCACAAAAATATTTACAAGTCAAAAGGCACCTATAACCCTGCTGGAAACCTTAGGTTTATTTTTKAAGAAGTTCATATGTATTTCCAGTAGTTCTTTTTGTTTGTTTTCTCTTTATTTTATTCTGCATTTTAACCAATGACAATTATGAACTTTTACAACTAGTGTTTTGTCTATATCATGTACTTAGTCAAGGTCAGGGTCCTAGACTTGTGTAGTATCCAGCCTCATGCATGGCCTGGGAGGTGTGAGTCAGCTGGGAAGTGTGACTAAGAGCTGAAAAGGAACTGCTTTCTAAACCACTTCTCAAGTGTGAAGACAACACCTTCTACCTCAGTGACAAAAGTCAGCTTCTTAAGCCATCCCCCAGCCACATCTGTGCTAACGCACTCTGGCTGCATTATTTAAAATGTTTGCTTAAAGCCCTGTGGCTTCAGCTGGCGGTTTGACACTGAGTTTTGATCAGCCCTGAACACTCAGGCTTGGGTTGTTTTCWTGTTCCCTGGAAGACAACACCCAAGAGCAGAAATTCAGTCTAGGACATCTTAGCACGCTTTGCTATCTATTTCTGCTTCTCAGCACAAGTTTCTGTTGATTATTTGTCTTTCCACACTGCCCACGGCGGAGCCCACCCTGCCTTTAGGGCACCAGGCTCTTTGTTTCCTAGGGTGAGCATCACAGCCAGGGCTCGGGGTGGGTGGTGGGTGCAGTGTGTCCGTCACCGGGGACTCGTGGTTCTGGTGGCAGGAACACAGGCCAGCAGTTTGACAGAGTCCAAAGAGCTGCTCTGTGAGGCACAGAATCACAGCTGAGTCYATGAGGCACCTCCTCACGGGCTGCTGAGGCTTCAGCACTGTCACTGTCCTTCCACACCCCACTCTGTAGTTCATCAGGTGAGGCTGTGGGGCACACAGACACATCCCGCGCCTGAGCCGCCAGCGAAGCCGCTCCTCTGGCTCCCAGACCTCGCTGGGACACAGGCAGGAGCAGAGCACATCGACAATGTGACTGCCACCGCTGCTGGGACATCGGCGACGCTCCAAACCCTTGGCATCGTTCAGCTCCACCGGCATTATCACAAAAGCTACGTTGGCTCGCCTGACGCGTGTCCGTGTCCGCATAAAGAACTGCTGCCAGCGTTTAATCACTCTGCCACCCTGTGGCCCTTTCAAGAATTTTAGTATGAAAATGCCAGTTAGAAAATTGTAGTGAATCGATGCTCAGCGAAAAAAAAAAGACTGTTAAATTAAGCTAATTTTATAAAAGAATAATCTTTAGACAATGCAGTCTTTGCACACAATTAAAAACACAAACATATTTGTGTTTGTGTCCATCATTAATTTCCCTCCCCATTAAACACCAAAAATAACTGCCCAATCTAGTAAAAATTAAAAAGTAAAAATTAAAAAGTAAAAATTAAAAAGTAAAACACTGGATAATTCAATATTCTCTTTCAGAAAGGCACTTTGCAAGCATTTGTCTGGGACTTCCTGGGTTCTCAAAGTATTTCTGGATGCCCTAGACTGCTGAAGGAATGAGATTAACTCAGTAGAACATGATTCTAAAATAAATCAGAATCTACATTGTGCTGAGATACAGCAAAATGATTGGCTATGACAAGGCCCTCTATTGAACTAAAGAGAAGGTATCTTCAGTGCTATTGAGAACCAGAATTCTTCATGGAGAAAGAGTTCTTCTGCAGCTCTGCATCAGGGTAACTGGATGCCAAAAAAACTGTTGGAAGGAGGCACCAAAGACAGAACTGGGATGAAACAGAATTATATCAAGGTTCTCTCATAAGACCAAATTCAGGTTTCTCGAAGTAGATAACCTGGTAAACAATATTACCAAGGGCTGAACTGTAGTGGGAACACTGTTCTGCTCTCAACAGCTCAACAGAAAAAGAACATGTAAAAATCAGTTTGTAGTTGTTGAGTCCAAGAAGAAAATTACACCAAGGTGCACTGCCACAGGGAAGAGGGGTGAAGTAAGAATAAAAAGGTGCAGGAAGCACCAGCAAAGAAAAGAGGCTTGGTGAGAAAAGCATCCCACTAAGAACATGAGTAAGACTTGAGCTGGAGAAAACAAAGGGAAAGAAGCTGGAACAGCAGCAATACATGGTGTGGGAGAAGATGGAAGAAATAAATTTTCTTCGTGAAATCCCTCAGCATTTTGTCCCTGTATTATACTGGCTTCACAGCAACTGTCAGAGAGACAAGACCTTCCCTCCTTATCTGCACTGACTTCTCTCTCAAGAGAGGAAGCCTCCAAATTGCCACTCTTAAAAATGTCAATATAGAAAACTCACTCAGAAGCATCTGAGAAGATCCACATACTGAACATCCTTACCATGGAACAGGATCAGCTGTATTTTTTCTATAACACAATTTGGCAGACCTCAGTGAGCACTCCCCCAGGAGTGGAACCTGCATAGARTTTTTAATTAAAGCTTTCAAAGTTTTTTAATTGCCTTTGATGTTTCTCTCACTCATATGATTAAATTTTGAAGGAAAACTYATTTAGCTCTCTGAAGATGGGCTTAAAGGGCAGTATTTTGCCTCATGCCTCACACAGGGTCTCTCTCTTGAAGCAGTTTGTGATGAGAGCAGCCTCATTATCCACTTACTGAGCAATTTCCCAGGGAGAGGTAATTCTGTTAGGTAAGGTCTGTGTCAAAACTGATGACCCAGTCTCCAACACTTAGACAGGAGAAGGTGAGAGGACAAGAATCTCTCCTAAGAGTACAGGCAGCGAACTTTTCTGAGTCAACAGCAACTGGGGATATGAGGGGCCAAAACATTCACTGAATGGAAAATTACTTGTGTTATCCTGGTTATAGCCTACCACATTATGTTAAATTGTTCAATATCTCAAGACATTGATGGTCCTTTTAATATACCCACTACTATTCATTGTTCACAGAGTTGTAAGAAAAAAAAAATTAGCTACTCATTTACACAGTGATTATAATGGAAAACTGTTTGTTGTCATGACAAACTCCTGTATTCAGCAGCAGTAGAAAAAAAAAAAAAGATGGTTAGGATCTTCACAGAAAAMTATAAAAAATAGAATAGACATGCGATGCTTTAAGCATAGGCTCTAGTACCTGTTGAGGGARGTTAGATGGAAATGTTCAGAACAAAAGGTTTCCTGCAGAGATGTYGGCAGAGTTTTTCCATTTTCATGTCAGGTTGATAGTTTGGGGCTAAAGGGCTTCTAGGTATATTGGGGAGCAGGATGGGAAGGGTACAATCTGCTCATCTAACACTTCAGCATCAGGAAGAAAGTTGAGAATGACAAAATTGAGTGAACTGGTAATTCTTGGACAGCCACAGCCCGAGAYTGCATTATTCATCACAACTGAGAGTGAAACTAGAAGGCCCTACAAGCAGAAACATGAGAAACACCTAGAATGTAACAGAATCACGTATTTGTTCTGCAGCTCATTCCARCATTAGGTTTGTTGGACAGAATTTTTATGATGTGTTCATTTGTATTGCATTTTATTGTTTCCAGTGTAAGGCCTCTGCTCCCTTTGTTGAGCTTTTCCTATATTGGCTTCTTCTCATTTTCATCTTGCCATTTTTCTCTGTCATTTTCCTGTGCCACTCTATTCTTCCACTGTATTCTCTTTACACATAGAATACTTGATGCATTTTCCTGTGTGGGTTTTTAAAAATATTTTGCATAAAATAGCTATGGTTTTCAGAATGATTTGATTAATCTATTTATTTATTTTAGATTCATACAGAAAGTGTATGTAGTTTGCTGGTATATATCTGTAGTATATACCCCCTGCAGTGCCTTAAAAATTAATAATAAACTAAAAAAATAAAGTAAAAAAACCCACCCACTATCTGAGGTTACTACTATGCAGATAGCATCTAGTGAGATGATGGGATAACTTGCCAGATGTCACATACTGATATTTAAGTTGTCAGTATTAATAAGGTCTGCAGACTTGAAATTAGCTACAGAATTCTCTACACACTATTAAAAGATCTCCATTTATTTGCATTTATCTAATGTAAATCCTAGGTATTAATGATAACATCATTTTAAATATCTCTAGCAGCAGGTGTTTTATGTGATTAAATTTTAGGGCCTGAAGTAAAGCATTGCTGTTAATTTTCCCAATTAGCAAAATCATCTGGGTCTGAATTACAGGCTTTGCTGTGGTAGAAGCACTCTGGAGATCTACCCAGAAAATGATGTATAGGGAGCAAAAGATTTTAATGATGTTCTCATGCCTGAACTAACATGGCTGCCTGACATAGATTCTAAATTTAAAAGGGTCCCTGTAACTATTATATTCTTGAAAAAACCAGCTTGTTCTTTCATGCCAATGTGAACAGACATCACAGCACCTTCCCCCACCCACTGCACAGTGTTTACACTGTGAGGAGATGCTGTGCAGCAATGAAATGTCCTGGCTGACTGGCTGAGACTGGGAGAAGCTCTGAACATAGGCTGCATACCAGCTTGCCTCAGGTTGACCCCACCTTACTCTGAAATCAGTGTTGCATGACTGATCCTCTGCCTTTGTTTGCAATTACACATGCAGTCCCTGCAAAGAAATAACATAGCAACAAAACAGGGCTCTAGTTAGTTGTCTCACAAGCAATGGGTATCTGGGTTCTTGCTTGTCACAATGGCATTCAGTGAAATTCTCAAAGTCATTTCTGAATTGTCTCGATTGTGTTTGAGCTCTGACTATTTGGCATCTGCTTTCCAGCTTTGTAGTTGAGTGTTTCTTCTCCAGTATTTCCAGGCCAGAACCAATTTTATGTCACCAAGATACTCCAAGCTATTGTATGGTTCACATGAATATTTAGGATTGGTTACAGCTGTTTATTTTCTCCTAATTTGAATATTTGGGTTTTGCACCTCCCTGGTGGCCTGGTAAGACTGACAAGACAGCCTTTTCTGAGGCAGCAATGAGCTATCTGGTTATTCTACTAATTGGCTGAAATTTTCCCTATTTGAATCTTGGACTCATTAGCTCCTGCTTTGTGGTGCTTTTCTGGCTGACATCATCAGGTATTACTGGGGTACAGTAATACAAWTGAACCGAGGTCTGCAGCAGAATAGGCATGCCCCTGTTCTGCTATTTTACGTTTCACTATTAAAAAAAAAAGTTTACAATAACCAAAATCTAATGGAGAGCAGAAGACTCTGTGTTCTGGTGATTTAGGGGGTCTGAATTTATTTAGGATCCTGAGTTATGACTAAAACCTGAATATTGGGATTAACAGAGACAAGCACATCTTTATGAACTTGTTAAACTCTTTTGTGGATCAGTCATTTTGACTTTCAGCCCATCTCCCAACTCTCTCAATGTGTTGCATAGAAATTTATTCTCTCCTGTTATCCATTACTTTCTGTCCTTTTCATCAGTAATCCCCAGTTCTTATATTTAAGACAGACTAGGCAATCATTATTCAGGATAGGTGTGCACCATGGGTTTATACAATGGCATAATGATATTTTCTGTTTGGTCTTTTGTCTTTCTTATTTTCCTAGGAAGGAAATGTAACACATTTGTTGTAGACAGTCATTCTGCCAATGTCTCACAGGAGTCTGCAATGTGCTGAAATAGCATTCAGAGCTCYYRCTGTGGTGACACCTAAAGCTTCGGTGGTCACCTTCTSTGCTGAAACACAAATGAGCACATCYTATGGCAGGTATTTCTAGACAATGAGAAACTGTCACTTAATGAGTTAAAACGTAACACACATGCTAATTTTAAATATTACAGATGGCATTCCAGCTGAAAAAAATAAATCCTTGAACTAGGGTTTATGAGGCTTTAATCAAAAGGAGCCTCTCTTGTGGAATAATTTCCAAGAACTGTAACTGTGAATTGTGTAATTATCACTGAGCTGATAATGTGTTGCTATATTCAACTTTGGCACTGTGCCAGTTTTTCCAGTGCTGGCTCTTTTTTTTTTTCTCTGTTGTACTTTGAAGGACATCTGTACATTTCTAGTGTGTACATCTTTGTTATTTAATACCCCATTTCATGTAGCCCTGTTTTCTCTCTACATTTTACTGTAGAGCTCCCAAGCACTTGAATTGCTATCACACATGGGAAGTCATCCTCCTGATATACTGCCTAATTGCTAGGGCCTGACAGTGGCAACGTGCACTGTTACCTCCYGCTTCATCATCTTCACCATCCTGTGTTTCAGTTGTGGAGCTTTGGAGTTATTTCCTTTCTTTGATTTGTCACAGATGCCCTTCATTTMTTTAATTGTTCACATCCCTTATGTTTGAGTCCTGGGAAAGATTATACAAGGCCAAGGACTTCAAAGGCAAGACTATAACAATCCCCAGTGATCCTTTTTTGTTTGCTAACTTCACTCAACRATCGTCAACCACATTCCATTGACACTAATTTCCATTAACATTTGTCAATTGAAAAACTATGTCAAACTTATCTTGCTCGAAGCTTGACTTCATTCCTGCCCCATCCCCAGCACAGCTGGGGATGCAGAGGCTGTTGAGCAGTTCAGTCTACTTCTCCCTTAGGTGATAGGTGTACACCTTACACCTCACACTCACAGCAGCCACTTAAAGSCTCCAGTGGGCACCTGAGTGGACTGATGGCAGTTGGTGATTAGTTAMATCAGGATGGCTGAATTTACTGCTTGCTCAACTCTGCTTGTACCATGTTGTTACATGCTCCTGAACCCTGACATGCTCCTGAACCCTRGCCCACCAGCCCAGCTCAAACTGAAAGCAGAACTCATTTATGCTAYAACAACTCCAAAGCAAATAAATAACCCCACATCAATATAAAATAATTTCAGGATCCTACTAGGCTCTCTTGCCATAGCATTGCATTTCCTTATAAATTGACAGCAACATTTATARTTCATCATCTCATTTTCTCTGCAATTCAAACACATTAAATGATTAATCCATGTTTCAAGAAACCAACTTTGTGAGCTCTGAGACAAACTTGTTTTTGTCAGGTGACTGCTTTAAAGCAATCTCAGTGAAAACAGATGCATAATACCAGTTGTTTCCTGAGAAATTAGACATCTCTATAGATTTATGTGCATGTGTTTGGTGATTGGCTTCTGCCTCTTAGAATGGATCAGAGCAGCATTCCTCCARGCAGGAGCTTCAATGTATCATTTAGCCACTGATTTTACCAAAATTCCAGGACATTTACTTGCCAAATTTGCTTGACCTTGAACAGCAACTTCCAGAGGGGTAAACAAGGGACAGGCAGAGAAAGATGGCAGGCAGCACAAGCATATACATTTCAATTCTGAAATATATATATAAAATATATAAAAAGCATCATCAACCAGAACTATCAGGATAAAGAAAATTGATTATAAAAATTAATAACTACTACMAATGTCCCTGACCACAGATCAATGCCAACTCCTGAATAACAGCCAGTGATTTAATTCYTATTGAGTTTCAGATCTCTTAAGATACAAACTCCACAAACCCATGCCTTGGATTCAGTTTCTTAGCTATACCAGAATTTTTTTTTTTATTTCACAGAATGAAAAGTAGAAAGAAAAAGAAGCAGGTGTGCAAGGTCATTGGAAAATTGCACAAATTAAGGCATAAATTAAAGCCAGCACAAATAAGCTGCTATTCAGTTAGTAACTATTTCAGCATTTACTTGGTAAAAAGTGATTTTCTGGTTTACCTGAGAAATGTGCATGAAGGGATTTACATTAAAGCAAAATGTAAGTCTCAAATAAGTCTACACACATATCAGTTTGCACTTACACATTAGAAGACACTAGGCAAAGTTGGAGTGTCTCTGGTTTTCTGTGTGCACAATGATGGCATTTCCACCTTCCAACAACTGAAATAAAAYATGAAAACACAATAGATGTCTGAGTCTTTGAACAAGCCACTGCACATGTGTTGTGACAGGGGTAATTGCCTAATAACTTCAGCCCAAGATTTCTCCAAGGCCAATTGCCTCACTGGCCCCACTCAGACACCACCTTCTGGAGGAAGAAGATGCCTGACTCAGCCACATTCAACAATTGGTCTCTGCCAGGCTGGGACAGAACCAAGCCAGCTCCATCCCACCAGCTCCTGCTTCTGGTTCCCACATAAAAGGGGTTATGACTTCCTCATCTRGGTCATCTGCTACAGACTTTTCCAAACACAGAGGTACTCTGCAAGTGAATAGACATAACTTAGGAGCACTGAGTAACTATTTGTTTGCTGATGGGCACAGCAGGCAACTAGGGCTAACACACTACGAGGCTGAGTGTTAATATGCCCTGCAGCAAAAATCAGTGAGTGTCTGAGGAGCCAGTTGTCCTGGRCAAGCAGGGAAGAGGCATCCTGAGCTGCTCCTTGCAGAAGTCTGACTCCTGCTCCTGGTTAGATGCTGTCTTCTAAGCCTCCACTTCTGTTTTCCTCTTGTGGTTTAAGGACACTAATAGACTTCCCCTTGAATCTCTGAGCTGCACACTATTTCCATTGCAATAATCACGCATGTCTGTGGTTTCCACTTATCTGTGTCAGAGCTTTAGCTCAAGCCCTTCCTCACAGCTTCCTGTGGCAAATACAGCCCCATCAGGCCCCAGCAAGAACCTGAGCTGAACCCTGAATCATGGGGACATGAACTTCTGTGTGGAGGCTGTGCAAGCCCTTTCCTAAGGGGTCATGTGTGGATGAGACCCTGTAGGYACCTGCCCTTGGTCAGACTGTCCCCAGAAGGACAGAAGGACCTGGGGTGAGTAATGCCAGCAGTGGCAGCTTCCTCAGCAGTGCTTTTTCATCCACTGTCAGGCCCCATTGCGGTGGCTTGAACACTCAATCTCCCTCTCTCCACACTTGTCATGCTCTGGTGTCAAGAAGAAACTTTGAGAGTGGCACAGCAATGCTGCAGGCTTGAGGCAGCATGGCTGGAAAACTGTCAGGTGGAAAAGGGGAGCTGGTCAATAGTGACTGAACATGAGCCAGTTTGTGCCCAGGTGGCCAAGAAGGCCAATGGCATCCTAGCCTCGATCAGAACCAGTGTGGCCAGCAGGACCAGGGCAGGGATTGTCCCCCTGTACTCAGCACTGGTGAGGCCACACCTCTAGTGCTGTGTCCAGTTCTGGGCCCCTCATTACAAAAAGGACATGGAGGGGCTGGAGCATGTCCAGAGAAGGGCAACGGAGCCGGGGAAGGGTCTGGAGCACAGCTCAGGTGAGGAGCAGCTGAGGGAGCTGCTGGAAGTTCAGGGGATACCTTACAGCTCACCGGCACTCCCTGAAAGGAGGCTGTAGCCAGGCAGGAATTCTCCCAGGCTGAGAGGAAGTTCCACCAGCAGAGGTTTAGATTGGATAGTGGTAATTAACAACGTCTTCACAGAAAAGGTGGCCAGGCACTGAACAGGCTGCCCAAGGAAGTGGCAGTCACCATCCCTAGTGGTGTTTAAAAGACACATAGGTGTGGCACTTARGGACATAGTTTAGTGCTGGATCTGCCAGTGCTGGATAAAGGGTCGGACTTGATGCTCTTGGAAGTCTTTTCTATCCTGAACACTTCTATGATTTTATGTTGCCTCAGAGCTGGGCARTGATTTCCATATTGGGCYTGTCTTTGCAATATTTTGTCATTTTATTTAGYTTTGCGCCTTTTCG
This sequence comes from Alauda arvensis, assembly GCA_902810485.1. NCBI lineage: Eukaryota > Metazoa > Chordata > Aves > Passeriformes > Alaudidae > Alauda > Alauda arvensis. The sequence goes on along the minus strand of CADDXX010000007.1, from coordinate 1,895,916 downwards.
TATATTTTTATTGCATTCTTGGCACAACGAGAGATTTTACTGCAGCACAGCCCGGCTCCTGTGCAGCCCGACAGAAACCGGGAGGTTTGTGCCAGAACAGGCCCGGCGGAGGGGCAGAGGGGCAGAGGGAAGCGATTCCCCTCGGTACAACCCCGAGCCGTTCCCGCCCGCCCCGCCGTCCGTCCGTCCGTCCGTCCGTCCGTCAACCGCGGAACCAACCCCGGCTGCGCGCGCCGCCGCCTCGCGGTTGGCCGGGCCCGCCGGGGCAGGGCGGGCTGGGGCTGGGGCGGGCCATGGAGGCCGTGGCGCGGAGCTCGGAGCGCGCCGGGGCCGCCATGCGGAGCCGCGCCGAGGTGGACGCCACGCTGCARACGGCCAAGCTGAACCCGGCGGAGCTGCTGCCGGCCGTGCAGTGCCTCAGCTTCGGCCCGCAGGCCGGCGGCGGCGAGTGCTGCCTGCTGCAGCTGGAGCCGGGGCTGTGCGCCGAGCTGGAGGCGGGCCGCAGGTACGGCGGGCGCGGGGGGAGGCGGGGCCSTCCCGGAAAGGCGGCTGTGTCCACMCTTGTGTTTGTATAACTGCCCCCGAAATCCCTTAAACCTGTCTCAGCTACACTGGAAACAAAAAACTTGTAGGAATTATGAGAATTTTAAGAGTTTTATTGTTKTTGTTTTGTTGTTGTTTTTAATGGAAAACTCCCTGCAGTGGAGACTTCCAAACAAAACTCAGAAGATGCTGGAATAGGCTCCCCAAACAGTGGTCACAGCACCAAACACGCCACAGTTCAAGAAGCACTTGGACAGCGCTTTCGGGCTCAGGGTGTGATTCTTTGGGGAGTCCTGTGCCGGGCCGGGAGCTGGACTCAATGATCCTCGTGGGTCCCATCCAACACGGGATGTTTTACGATTCTGTGATCAGAAATCGAGGTTTAGAAAAGTGATTATGTCTCTAAAAGAATCCTGCTGACTTTGAGATTTTCCTGTTAGAATTCTCGAGGTCTGGTGGACGGCAGGGTACCTACAAGATAGATAAATTGKCAGGGAAGGATGTGCAGGATTAGCATGGGCATAGGGTAGGATGGTTATGGGACACCAAACTCTGAACCAAGAGCAGGTTCTAGATAAGGTTTTGATACTGTTGTAAATTTCTTCCTTTACTACAATGCTGGTAACATAAGAAAAGTCTTTAAARTGATACAAAATGAGAAGTGCCTCTAAAGAAGGTAGTTCTCTGAGATTTATGTTAGTATCCCATTCCTATTTAGTAAATACTGATAAAGGGTTATCTATTAGAGACCTGAATCATGTTGATCCCTTGGGGCACAGCTGGGCTTTGTTCATGCATGCAGGCTTTGGGAAACAAGAGGAGCAGTGTAAGTAAATKGAATCTGAGCACTTAGGTTAGTCTRTGTAGCCTGGGAGGAACAGAATGTTCCCCTGTCGTGGTCCTCCTTTGGTATTATCACGTCCTCACACAGAATCTTTACTTAATCAAGTGTATGAGCTGAAGAGGGTGGTTTACATTGTTTCTCTGTCCAGAATTGTTCTAGGAAATTATTTTCTTTCCTGCTTGGAATTACTTGCAAGAAAATAGATATTAATTATCTGAAGGGCTCTGCACTATGGACACAATTTCTGTTTGCTTTCTTGTTTCACAGGGGGCCAGCTTCAATCCTCATTAAAGAACAACTCTAGCTGTAATCTAATTTCTAAGATTAGTGAACAAATTAAGCATCACTTAATCAGTGTTTTAGCGAGGTTGAGTGAATCCGTGTATGACTATAGACATTCAGCTGTGTTCTTCGTGAAAACTTTGAATGCTTGTCTTTTGAGTTTTCCCACACTAAAATGAGAGAGAAAAATGTAGTCACTTAGAATAAYTGACATTTGCATCTTTATATTTTGGTGAACTGTGACTGCTGCTACGAAACAGAACTACAATTTGTAATTTCTTTATAAATGTATAAATGTGAGAAAATACCAGACAAGTTTAGTAAGTCTTCATCCTGAAACAGGCAAAAATACATCATTATTTCTGTGGTTTTTTTTTTCCAGCCTGGTAATCCGTGGTGAAAAGGATGAACATGCAGTGTTGTGCAGCAAAGATAAAACTTATGACATGAAAATAGCAGATACCTCAAATATGCTGCTGTTTGTTCCTGGTTGCAGAACTCCAGAGGAGCTGAATGCAGATCCAACATCTTGTAATATTATTTATTCACAGGTATGTCTTTCAGGGCTTTTTTTTTTGTTTGCTTTAATCCTCTGTTTTCTTATTCTCTGTAATTTCTTGTATTCTATCCAAGATGCATATGTGAAACCCAGCTGGGATTCAGTTGCCTAAACATAGGCTTCTAATGCCGTTTTAGTTGCCCTGTGGTATTGCAGGCTCCCACTGGAGCCTGTAGGTTTTTTGTGTATTGACCAGTTCCAGGAGGATGTCTTTATAAATRWGCTTTTTACACAGGRCCATGCTATGCCTTAGGGTGTCCAAAATGGTTTAAGGGCCCTTCTTGAGGCAGCTGAACTTTCTCTGTAATGTGTGATTATTATTGTTTCCAAGAAGTTAAAACTGTGGTTTCAGTGCCTAGTAATTACTTGTGGTAGGTATTCAAAGCTTGCAAAGAAAATGTAATTTCTCAGTGTTAGCCACTATTTTTAAAGTAAGCTATTTACAGGTTGATTTTAGGAGTGCTTTCCACCAAAGGGAGATTTTACCATGTTGTGCCTGAATACTATGTTTTAAATATAGAAGTGTATTCAGAGGTGGCTCTTTCAATTAGCATATCAAAACATTTGTCAAATGGAATGGTTTTAGAGTTCTCAGTTTAATAATTCCTTGTTCTCTGTCCTCCTGAAGCATACTTAATAAAATTCTATTAAAAACAGCTAGGCAAATATTATTAGTTAATTACTTGCTGTAATGGACATAATGGCATCACTGAGGAATAATCCTACTTCAGCATCACTTCTTCATGAGGTCTAATGAGCAAATGTAAAAAGTTAATTCAAGCTGAAGTAGATTAATGAGAAAGTAATATTCTTTCATATACTTTGTTTTTTTGCTACATTTAATAATTTCACTATTCCTGTGAAGTTACACATCATAAAAATGTGATTTGCTTAGGAACTATTTAACAAGTTTTATTTCTAAGAGCTCTTAAAATGATTTCAAAAATGTGAGATGATTCATTTACACTGCAAATTATGAAACATAGCAAAAGATRCTATGTGTACTCAGTACTATGGGGCTTCACTGCCCTTCACTTGCAGTCTTGGCATCTACCATTTTATTCACCTCACACAGCTCAGCTCATTTGAGCTTTGGAATATTAATTAGAATTATTTTTTTCTGTGCAGATTATCTTCATATTACCAACTTGATCAGAAAACAGCTTGGCAGGAAAACAGCCTAGCACTTAAGTAAATGCTAAYTGACATGAAGCTTGGAAGTTCATCAGGAAGTTAGTATTTAGCTGACTTTTTTGCCAAGCCAGTTATGTAACAGATTAAAATTGAGAGACTTCTGTGTATTAGAATTTGTATAGGATTTCTTCTGTATATAGGTGGTTTTACTTATAGTTGATTTAAATGGAATATTATTTATTATTTTAAAGTTTTAGTTGGTTTTTTGTTTGTTTGTTTGTTTTTTGTTTTGTTTGTTTGTTTTTAATGAAGGACTTCTAAAATACCCCAAGTACTCTGGTAAAGAACCTAGGGTATTTTAAAGTACTGTCTGGAGAATTTTTTGTGGAAGCTGTTTTAACATGGGACGGATGATTGGGTCAGGAGTCTTTAAGCTGGAGCCTGTTCTGCCTCTGCAATTCTTTTCCCATTTCTGTCAGTTTGGTAAATAGCAGAAATGATGCTGAAAGGCCTCTAGTAGTCTGTCCTCTTTAAAGAATCTTGCAGGGAGTCAAAGCTGTACCCCATGAAACACCTCAAGATTACCCTGAAAGTAAAGCTTTGGTAAGTTGGTGTTGCTGAATCARGAACAGCTGAGATTCCTGTTGCACACTCTTCATTTGTGTGTTGACTCAGGAGACAGAACAGAGACGTCTTGTCAGCTGTGTGCAAATGTAGCTTTCTGTCCTTGTTAATGCCTGCTTTGCTTGAGCTTAGGGCTATGATGGTTCATGAAAGTGTAAAAAGACCATGAAGTAGATCTCAAACATGGCAAGAAGTGGGGAAGATAGATGCAGGTTAATACAGGAGGGCTTTTATGGCAGTAATATAATTTACTGTTGAGACAAAAAGCAGTTTTCAGGGGAATTGTGTAGAAATATATCCCATGGTAATTTCCTGTAATTTGCATGCAGAGTTAAGTTGTTACCTTTGTCTTATGCACTCAATCAACAGTGGATTTCTATTCTTCATTGCCTGTGGTAATATTTTTTTAATTTAAAACATTGCAACAATTGTTTTGTCTTTAAAGTAATTACCCTATTAATAGCTTCTTGTTTTCAGTGACAAGATTAACACTGCTTGSTGGTAATTTTTGGTAAGCAGCTTTGAATCCAGATGCTACATTAAAATGTTTAAAGAGTCACTGTTTTCTCCTGTAGATTGCTGGTTTCTCCAARAACTATTGGGAATTAAGGAGATGTCGACCAAAACTGAAGAAACTGAGGAAGCTTTTAATGGAAGATCCATATGAAGGGCCTGATAGTCAGAAAGATCAGACTTCAACATTTCCAAAGGTAAATCAGCTGTGTAAATTGCTTTCTTGTAATTGGTAACAAGCAAATTAAAGTGAAGAGACATCCTTAAGTAGAAAAATCCCTTTCCTCACATGGTTCACAGTGCTTCTTTGATGAGTGCAGGTGAGCAACCTTTTTATTAGTTAAAAGAGGAAAATGAAGGACATTGAAGAAGAGGGTATTTCCCTTTTCCTGTGGGAAGTTTCTTGGAAGACAACCTTCAGCATCTTTTTATAAATTCCTTGAGAGTTACATGACTACTATAAGGTATAATGCAGCCTTTCCTTCTCTTTGGGTCTGTCTGGTATGAGGTCAGAGCACACCCAAGTCATTTGCCAATCAGTAATTGGTGATGACAAGGAGAAGAAGGGAGTTAGAGAGTAACAGGGATTGTATAAAGCATGGAATAAGACACACTAAAAGAAGGGAAAACACAAATGAAATCCTGTTCTGTTTTACCATGTTTCCAGGAAATTCAGTTTGGGACCTAAAGAGTAATGGAGAGACCTGGACCATACAGCATATGATATCAGATAAARGGCTGATAAATATTCTGGGGTTTTGTTAGTTTGGTTGGTTTTCCTTTTGACTTTAAAACCAAAAAGTAGTGCTCCCAAGTATTTTATGCTGAGGCTTGATTGAAGCTGACACCAACAAATCATCTGTATGTGCCTGGATGTGCAAACACAGATGTTACTTTTCTCKGGAGAGACATGATGCCTCTCTCTTCTTGGATGATTAACAGGCTCATTTCTGATTAGTTACAGAATCTTGCCTCCAGAATTGCCTCCCTATTCTGATCTAGGCATAGARGGACATACAGCAAAATAAGGAATGGCAAAGGTTAAAGGGCTTAAATTGTCTGAAAATTATAAGCATTGTCAAAGGCTAGCAACACTAAAAWGTCATATGAAATAATATTTATTCATAATATTACTAAATATTACTAAGTATTACTAAAAAGATCCCAGTGTCTCCCAAATGTCAATTCCCACTTTGAGGATTTATCACCATTTATTTTTGAAGGAGAATATATTTACTAGCTTAATGGATAACAACTAGATCTGATAAATGTAGACAAGTCTTAATCTTGCCTCTGGTGGAACTCTTAAATGAATCTGAAAGSTCTCCAGGGGAAAGCTCTTTCCTATGGGACTAATTCTCACTGAAATTCCAAACAATCYATGTGTAGTAATGATTTCCACTGTTTTGTTTGCTCACACTTGATATTTATCATGTGCTGGGAACTAATGGACCACCTTTAATCTGTTTGAAAACAATTTACTTTTGTTTGGTTGTTTACTGTAAGGTTCTCATGATTTGCAAGGCTGTATCA
>CADDXX010000007.1:1801336-1880632 GCA_902810485.1 Alauda arvensis | reverse complement strand
CGCCCGGCCCGCTCCACCCTCCGCACCTTCTCCGGCTGTCGGCGGACGGCTCTGCCCCGGCCGGCGCTCCCGGGAGCGCGGAGCCCGGTGGCTGCCCGGCCGTTCTGGCCGCGGCCCTCCCGATTCCGTCGCTCCCGCCGCTGCTAAGCCGGTTGTTTCCCGTAGTTCCCGCGGAGAGGAAGCGCCTCTGGACTGGTTCCGTAACCCCAGCGGACTGAGGGGCTGCGGGTGCACCCACAGAAGGTTATATACAAACACTGCTTGTTGGTGGTGCTGTAGCGATGGTGCTCACTCGAGCTGAAGATTCCTGACTGCTGGGGGTCACACACCGCTGAGGAGATGAGTGATCAAATGCGACGTGACACGGGGAAAAATCGAAGGACCCGTTGAGTGAGGAGGATGTTGATGCCAGTCTGACGGTCAGGAGTGTGTGCTTAGTGCTGCGGTTCAGGATGAATAGGAAGAAAGGAGACAAAGGATTTGAAAGCCCAAGACCCTATAAATTATAAGTATCCATTTTTTAAAAATTGCTATACTTGAAATCACTGCACACTGAATCAGGCCGCTGATTAATAATGATTTATATAAGAAGGTTGGAGCTGTTGCTTGTGGTGTAGCTTGCATTCAGAAAATGTGTGTTGCAGATGGGTGTTTTAATGTGTGAATGGACTTACCCGTGGGCAGCGAGTCTGTCAGCCATTCAATCTCACGAAGATACTTATATTATGCTCTTCAAGCCTTGGACAGTTCTTCACACTGTGTCATTACTAAAGACCATACTGTGATGTTCCATATGTACCGCTGTGTCAAAAAGCCCTTTTGACTCAAGGGCTTTTTTGATATATAAAAAATTGCTTGCTTTTGCAGCAAGCTGCTTTGTCAAGCAAATTGTCATTTTTACACATTCACTATTTGGGTTGTAACCAAGCTACAAAGCAGTGGATTTCAGTGCATTTTAATAGATTGCTTGTTATATTGCCTTGACTCCTTTATAACATATATATATATATTTGTTACACAAATATACTTTTAAGTAGAATCAGTCTTCTCATATATACTTCATGTAAGTAACATCAGAACCCATTTTTAGATGCAATTCTCTTGTAGGAATTTTTATCAAACTTTATGTCATCTGAAGCAATGTAACTTCTTAATGCACAGGAAATGTGCAGGTGAAATGTGATGTGCCATAGAAGTTGATTTCAGGGTTTTATCTTGAGTCATGAAGTGCACTGTTGTGAAGATGACAGCTAGTACAGGAACATACATAGAAATAACTTCCAGTGTTTTTAAAAAATGGAATTATTTTATCTCCTACTTTTTAAATCAGAGTTTTATTTACCAGGAGTTCAAATACATCACTCAAAATTTAAGCAAATGCATTTTGTTAGTATAAAATACCTATCTTGATTAATGTATTGGCATTATTTTAAATTATAAATTCATATGGCATGCTGATTGTAAAAGCACATACTGTATCTTTCCATGTGTAATACCTGCTTATATAAATTATGTAGGAGTGTCAACTCTCCAGGTAAACTTTCCACGGGTCTCTGATTGCAGCTGTTAYGGCTCATGCCTTTACTGATACTGCTCATCACTGCAGTGTTAGACCTTGGCACTGCCATTTGTAATTCTTTATTTTTACATATAGACAAGCATTGTTGAAAAATTATGTTCTCTTCCTATATTACCAGTAATGTTCATACTGGTGTTTGATTTTTGMGGGGACTTTCCTGGCATTGTGGGCAACTTCTGTTCATTATTTGGTTTAGACTGCATGAAAGATTGACACAATCATTAATGATTTTAATAGAACTATATTCTATTTGCAGTATCCATCTATATGTACATATCCTGTGTGGCTCACTGTTAAACTGGGTTAAAATATTATTTTAAATGCTGACATTTGTGCAAAACCTTACTTTTTTTTTTTTTTCCTTTCAGCACAACTCATCAGGTAGTTTGTATCAACAACATAAATTTTCAGAGAAAGTCTGTTGTAGTAAGTATTTCTTAATAAAGTTTGTAGTAGAAATTAAGTGTCTGGGTTTTCTTCATGCTTTCAGAGGAAAAAAGTGCCCTCACAATCTAATTATGTTGTTCAGCTGCTTCATGTGTTACACTTTCTAATCTGATGCTTCTCRTAAGTCTGTCATTGCTTGAGATGTATCAAATAAAATACCTTCTAATTGTGAGCTTTTTCAGAGAGAGATTTCTAAATGAAGGCTGCTRCATTGTAAATACTGCAGAGCAATTTACAGTTCTAAATTCATGCTCACCCARTGTTAGCTGATGTTAGGGATAGGCTTGCAGAGCTTTCTACCTTTTTTGTGAGTTCATCTGGGCTTTGAAGACACTCTCATCATTTCAGGCGTAAAGTCTCCAAGGGTCTTTGTCAATTTACATATCTGTTTAAAAGGATTCTGCTTAGGTTTTAAGAATCCTTGTCTCAAGTTCAGATACCAAAACACACAACACAGTAATGCTAATAACTTGAAATCTAATCAATACAGGTAGTTTTTTCCAGTAGAACAGGCATGATTGTCAGTCATGTTTTGTTTCATTTACAGCTGCAGAAATTCACCTGTTAAATGGTGTGAGAGAAAATGTAGAACACCTGAAGGGCAAATCATTTTCCTTTTTATATATGTAAATATCATCTTTAGACCAGTGATTTTTTCAAGCTGTATTTGTAATAATTTTCTTACATCTCTCTGGTTTTTGAATTGATAAAGATGTTACAGAAGATTTTGATTTGTGTTTTCATAGGGCTATGTGGAGCTCACCATATTTCCCACAGTTGCAAACCTGAACAGAATCAAGCTGAACAGCAAACAGTGCCGGATTTACCGAGTGCGAGTCAATGACTTGGAAGCAGCTTTCATCTACAATGATCCAACGCTGGAGGTCTGTCACCACGAGTCAAAGCAGTAAGTGCTGTGCTTGAGATGGTGTTTACTCTGCAGATGTAGTGTTTGCTGTTGCTCTTAAGTACAACCTATTCTATTTTACTGTCAAGTTTTACCTGGTAATTTCCTAATGGTARCTTTTGGTATGGTGCCTTAATTTTGGGGAAGCATTTTGGCAGTAATTTTGACTCTTACACTAGTCATCTTTAGAATTTCTTGTGCTAATACATCTTTGTATTGTTTTGTGAAAGTATTAAAAWTTTTTCTATAAAGTACTATGGGGAAAAAAGGCCTTGGATTTGATCTGTGTGCTCAAGACAGACACTGTGTTTATTCATCAGTTATGCAAGAGCTTCAATAGTTCCATTTGCAGATACAGTGTTCATTTATATGGGAGATCAAATTTATYATCATAGTTATGAAATTTTCTTTCMGTCTTGATACTGAACCACTTGGATGTATTAATTCTATAATTCTGTTTGCTTTGTGACTTCATGTTTTTCTTATTGATGCTATTGCTCGTTATGTCAAAAATTCAGAATCCTTATTGAAGGGATTTTAGATTGTTAGGAAAAGCTAGAAGGAAAAGCTTTTGGCCTTTCCTAAGGAATCAAACTTTCATTACTTATTGTTGTAGATAACAGTATAATCCTAGAACCTGAACTGACTTTAAAATTTGAAAGGAAAAGTTTCAAATTTCTTTACCATCTCATACTGAAGAGTATGTTTAAAATCATGTGGCACCTTCTGTGTTCTAGGGAACTGATGTGGGAAGGGGCTTCAGCAAAAAATCTTGTAGCCATTTCATTTTTGGTAAGAGCATGATGGGCAAATATTTTCCCTAGGTACTCTCTTTTGATTTGCTGGAACATTCATATTCTCACACCTTCTTTTGKCTGCCTTGGTTGAATTTACAATTTGCTGAGTTGTTAAAAAACTTCTAGTGAGAGTGTTGTTTAACAGCAGCTGATTAAAAATCAGAGTCCTTTAGGCTGCAAAAGACTGACTGAAACCACCTAGTCCAATTCCCCTGCTCAGGTGAGCTCAGGTAGAGCAGGTTGCACTGAGCTGTCTCCATTTGGGATTTGAGTATCTTTAGGAATGGATCTCTGCAGTCTCTCCAGGCARCTATCTCCAGTGCTGATGACTCTCACAGTAAAAAACATTTTCTTATATTCTGATAGAATTCCATGTATTTTAACATTCACTGACAAGAGCAGACACAGTGGGCACAAACTGAGACATAGAAGGTTCTCTCTGAACATCAGGAATCAGTTTTTACTGTGAGGGTGACAGAACACTGAGACAATTTACTCAGAAAGACTGTGGAGTCTCTATCCTTGGAAATATTCCAGTTATCTGGATGTGTTCCTGAGAAAGTGATTGTAGGTGACCCTGTTGGAGGTGAGGGGTTGCACCAGAAGACTTTCAGAAATCACTTCCAACCTCAGCCATTCTGTGATTCTGTAATAACTGGAATCCTGAATAACTCCTGAAAAAKGTGAGACAGGAGCAGCATTTAAAATTATCAGAGTGAGCACTCCATTATGTTAAAAAAGGGATTAGGGGATAGAATTCTATTGTTTTGTGGAGAAGGTGGGGGATTTTTTGTTCAAACTATTCAAACTTAATAGAACATCTCTGCATTTCATAGCTCTTGTGTTATTCATAGTTATGAAAGACAGAGGTCACCAAATATTCATAAYAAAAGCTAGTATGCCTCTTTATCTCAGGAGTTAAAGGCAGCAAGTATTTTTCTGCATTAGATGAATATTAGATGTACTAGATTAAGTTAGATGTATGTTTCCATTGAAATACCTGGCCACAATTGGGTAGTTAACATCTCTGCTCTTTAGGCAGGATTGCAAGCAGAAATACTAGAAATCTAAAAGCTAGAATTATTACCTCAAAAAAAAAATAATCAGTGTGTTTTCTCTGCCCTTCTTTACAAAGAACTGCTTCTAGAAACAGTGGTTTATAGTAGTCTTTATATCTAATCATGTGGTCATCTCTTCCAAGTTCTCATTTGTTATGGCAAGTTTAGTGGTGATGTCCTTTGTACCCTTGCAGCTGAATTAGCTGCAGCAATTCTTTTGAATGGGACACAGATTAGACATGATGGTTTGTTTCTGATCTTACAGGGATTGTTATCTTTTGTACAGGTTTCTAAAGTAGTAAATGGGAAATTAGGATGGTTCTTGGCAACCTGTTTATTTAAAATATTTTGTTTTCGATCTTTACTTTTCCCTGTGGTGTGTAGCAAATATAAGTTGAAGTTATAAGATTGTATATACAAACACTTAGTTTTGTTTTGATARTGCTTTTAATTTCTTAGATGTTGTTTTCTAAAAGAACAAGTGAAATCATAGAAGCATTGAAACTGGCAAAGACCCATAAGACCATCATTATAAGTCCAACTGTCAACCCAGTACCACCATGACCATTAAATCCTGTCTGCAGCTGCCAGGTCCACATGGTTTTTGAACACTTTCAGGAATGGTGACTCCATCACTTCCCTGGGCAGTCTGTTCCAACCTTTACAGTCTTTTCTGTGAAGAAATTTTTTCCAAATACCTTATTTGGGGCATAAGTATTTAGAAAAGTTGTTAATTTAACGGACACTTTCCTAACTTTTAGTCAAAGTTAAAATAATCTGAAGATTACTTACTCCCTTAGTTAGGAAAAAGATTAGAAAACTTGCTACAGCATCCCTGACTTGTAAGGTTATGTTTGCTGATAGGAGGTTAAGAGAAAAAGTTCACTGTTCTGTTGTGCAAATTTTGACATGCAAGATAACAGTTGAAAGAGGGTTGAGAAATTCAGCTTTATGAATTATGCAATTCTGTCTGCTTCACTRTGATGTTGTTTGCTACTTGGTGGTCTGTGAGATCACAGCTTTGTGTTCTGAACTGAAATATTCAACTTGTTTTCAGTTCAAATAGTACTGTTGGGTTTTAGCATCTTTGAGGAAAAATCATTGACACATGGTCTCTGTCATTTCATATTTTCAGTGTTGCAGAAGGTGGAACAATGTTTTTCAGTCATGTATATTTTCAGTTCCCCTGAATATCAGAAAAACCCTCACTAAAAAGGTAATTAAAAATTGGTGAAATTTGAAGGAAAGGTTAGAAGCCATTAATTAGCACATTAAATATATTTTTAGCTTTGATGCCATTGCAAATTTATCCATTAGTCCCAAACCATAACTTCAGGTAACAAGTGAGAGAGTGTTTAAAGATTTATCTGGTAATAAAGTTGGATTTCTGTCTTGTAATTTGCACTGGAGGCTTGAGGACAGCATGGCTTTTTTGCATCAGAATAATTGGTATGAACCTAGGTAACACAGCCACTCCCTTCCTGACTGAGCAAACACCTGAACAGTGGTGTAAGGTGTGAAATAATTCACATTGCTTTACTGTGTGTACACGAGATGGCAGAGAATCCCATTTTGCTCGTGCTTTTGAGAAAAGTTTCCAATCTTGTGAAGACTGCATACAGYGTTGGAGAATGTCTCTTTGGGTCACCTTTTGGGGCTGCTGCTTTTGAGTGTTACAGCTTTCTATCCTCCTCATTTTTCTTATTTTTGTAAATTGTTGCTTTTTCAGTTTTATCAGTAATAGAGAAATGAGTTTGCTTTTTCTGGGCTAATGTGCACATAATACTTTCCTGTGCAGTGCCTATTAATTTGTCTTTTTTATAGCTTGAAGCCTGTAGTATATAAACACTAAAAATACGAAGATGTTATGATATCCTCTGACTTCACTGTTGCTTTAGTTCCAAGCAGCAGTAAGCTGTGAGAGAGAGCAATGTGGTAGCCTTCAGGGCAATGTCTGTCTTGCAATATTTCTTCTTTTGAGAAGTCAATGATTAGGCCTTTAGACTTTGTACAAAATCGAAAAATTTCTGGTGGACTGAGCATGTGTTGTACTCACTGCCATGGTTTAGTTGAGGTGTTACGGTGTGGGTTGGACTCAATGATCTTGAAGGTCTCTTTCAGCCTAGTGATTCTGTTATTCTGATTGCCTTGCTGCAATAATTAGCCTTTATTTACACTGGTATAAAGCTTGTCTAATTGCAAATTCATGATCGWCTTTGTCAGAAACAGACAAAATGTCCTGGCTAGGACAGGGTTCACTTTTTGCAGTAGTCAGGAACGGGGAAGGCTAAAACCTGGAGATTATTTTGTACCACCTCCCCTCATGTTCCAGGGACGGGAAGAAGGCTCACTTCCAAGTCCCATAGCATGGCAGAGGGGTCAGGTGTTTTCAGGAGTTTACCCAGGGTGAGCAGCACCATGTGAATAATTCACTTCTTTCTTCATACACGTCATTGGTATTGTTGCTGTTACTGTTCATTGTCTCATTTCATTGCTGTCTCTGGTAACTTGTTCTTCTCTCAATCCATAATCTTTACCTTTTGTGGCTCCAGTTCTCCTCTGCAGCCCAGCATAGGGGCAGGGTGCAGAGATCAAGTGGCACRTGGTTTGAAATAGTTTCAGTGGAAACACTAAATGGGAGAATGCCTAGACCACGACACAAAGGTGCAGAGCACTTTTGAAAAGAGATGACAAAGCCCTTAAAGTTGACTATTCCTTAAAGGAATGAAGTTTTCAGCATGACAAAGATTCACTTTGTTACCCTATTAATAAATCACCTATATGTGCATGTATTTCATGTTTTAAATGTTTTATCAAGTAAAATAGTAAATGAATTACAGGTAACGAAGAGTCATGAATTACAGGGAGAACAAAGAACTTACCTTGCCAAGTTGATGTTAAGTACTGTACGAAAACTGTGGGTTTTAGACTATATGTTTGGCACATACGTTTCTAGCACTGATACAGCTACTAATGAGAAATGCAATGGAAAGTTTAAAATAAATTAGTAATTTTATAAAATAAGTCTCTGCAGGATTGCTTTTTTTTTTACAGTCACTCAAGCTGCATACACTTGGGCTGTAATTAACAGTGTCTGGGATGAATTCTATATATCTACTGGGAAAAGACCATGAATACGTATTTGTTTTTCATTGTCAGTCTACACTTAGCATTAGGAAAATTTATCATTGTTCCTTGGGTTGTAACTTTTGGCATGTGCTCTGTTTTTCTTAAAATGGCCATATTCAGTTTATTGAGAATAGTTCAACCTATGAAAATAWTAATCTGTGGTACTATGCCTTTAATGGATTCTTTTCACAATGAATCACCCATTTGAAGTGGAACACTTCACAAAAATAGAAATATAAGAATAGACTTGTTTTCCATAAAATGTTAAGGTCTGGAGTCTACCTTCTTTGCTGTAAAATCATAACCTTTTCCTGTCTATGAACCCAGTGACTTTTAAAGTGTAGCCACAAGCTCATCACAATCCTCAAAGTTGRAACAAATTCTCACTGATGTGTAGGAAAGGGATCCCTATCAATAATAGTCAATTTTCAAAACCAGCTTGCAGTAAAATTAAACACTTTGGACTTTACAGTCTAACAGAATTTTGCTGTGGTTTTCTGTTGCTGACTTTTTTGATTGCTAGTAGTTCTTAGTCATGCAGTTTCTTTCTAAATAGAGTTTTTCCAGTGGTATTTGTTTGCCTTTCTAGGGTGCCATTTGAAGGACAGCTTAAAGCAGCTTTGCTTAGAGAGGTTCTTTGACCTCTCAGTATGACAGATCAAGGATGGAAACCAACTAAAAGCTGCCTGATWAGAAAAAAAGGACTTACTTTCCCATTTGCCACTTTCAGCTGCATCCCTACAGGATCAGATGAACAGTAATGTCCTTAGTGAGTGAGGTAGTAGTGATGCATGAGTGAGACCTGGAGACAGCATATCAGCTGGAGTTAAAGTGGGTTGGAATTGTTCTAGAGCCATRCCTGAAGTTATATTCCAGGGTACARACTCAGCCTTTTCCTTTTAAAACTCGTTGGCATTATAACTGTACCTTTAGGTACAGTTAATGTGAAAAAGGAAAAGAAAAATATATTATAACTTGAGATTTGTGTGTTTCTGTACTGAAATGGTCCCATTTACTATTCATGTCCAATTTGCAGAAGCTTCCAAGCAAAGTAGGCGGGTTTACTGCTCCTGACATTCTCAATCTTGGTAGTGGTGCCAGGGAATTTGTGCACTATTATTGCCARAGTTGAAGAGCTACATGAAAATATGTTCTCAATATATTTCAGTGTTTTAGCAAAGCTTTTTATATGTGGAAGATTCGGAATATTAAATGTGGTATTTGACGTACCTAGACTTASAGAATGGTGCTGGTGGCATGGTTAATTACACTTTGTTCTTCCAAGTAAGGTACTGTAATTTGGGTTGTTTTCTCTGTGGATGGAGAATAGAGAATGGTTAGATGAGAGCAAATCCTGAAATGAGATCATGTCTGCTCTGTGTGGACTTCAGATTCCATGGAGGGTGGAGTCCTCAGCCAAAAGTTAATTTACTCCATTGTGGTGCAGTAATGCTGCTCCTGGGTCAGGATAACCCCCAGGATGAGTACAGGCTGGGGSATGAAGGRATTGCAGGCAGCCCTGCAGACACAGACTTCAGGGTGCTGATAGATGAGAGGCTCAGCATGAGCTGGCAATGGGCACTTGCACCCCAAAAAGTCAGCAGTGTCGTGGGCTGCATCACCAGCACTGTCCTGGGCTATGTCACCAGCAGTGTCCTGGGCTGCATTGCCAGCAGTGCCCTGGGCTGTGTCACCAGCAGTGTCCTGGGCTGCATTGCCAGCAGTGCCCTGGGCTGTGTCAGCGGCACTGTCCTGAGCTGTGTCACCAGCAGTGTCCTGGGCTGCATCACCAGCAGTGTCCTGGGCTGTGTCACCAGCAGTGTCCTGGGCTGCATTGCCAGCAGTGCCCTGGGCTGCATTGCCAGCAGTGCCCTGGGCTGTGTCCCCAGCAGTGCCCTGGGCTGTGTCACCAGCAGTGCCCTGGGCTGCATCACCAGCAGTGTCCTGGGCTGTGTCACCAGCAGTGTCCTGGGCTGTGTCACCAGCAGTGTGGGCAGCAGAGTGAGGGAGGGGACTCTGTCCCTCCCCTCTGCCCTTGTGAGACCCCACCTGCAGCGGGGTGGGGTCTCAGGTCTGAGGTCCTCAGCACAGGAGATCCTGGACCTSTTGGTCCAGAACCAGAGGAAGCCACCAGGATGGTGAGAGGGATGGAGCTCCTGTCTGTGGGKAAGGCTGTGGGGGTTGTTCAGCCTGGAGAMGATCTGGCTCTAGGAAGATCTTGTTGGAACCTTTCAGTTCTTGGAGGGGGCTTTATAAGAAGTATGGGGCAGACATTTTAGTAGGACTTGATACTTSTGCCTTAAGTTTTAGCTTTCATATTTTTCAGATTCTGTGSTGCCAAAGTGTAGCTCTGAGAAGAGAAACCTGTGAAGAGAACCCTGAGTTCTCTTCACATGGTAGGTAGACAAAACAATCCTTTTCCAGCTTGAGACCAAGGACAACTGTTACAAGCTTCAGGCTCAAAAGTATAAACAATGGAGAACTGAAGAGAGCAACAAGGAGGATGAAATTTCATAATTTGAAGCTGTTACTGATCGATTAACCCCAATATGCAAATRGACCAAAACTTATAAAAGTGTGAAACCTTGTGACTTCTTGTCCATTTTGTCACCATTTTAGGTCCATCTTGGGTGTAGCCCTGGCCAGCCTCTTGTTCTGCCCAAGGTGTATCCTTTAAGGTCTTTTTATAAATACCTACTTTATTCTTTAACTCTGTCTAGTCTCTGTTCTAGGTCAGCCTCTCAAGGCATTACTTCAGTAGGACAAAGGGTAGATTTAGACTAGATGCAAGGAAGAACTCTTACTGTGAGGGCAGTGAAACCCTGGAGCTGGTTTCCCAGGGAGGTGGTAGATGTCCYATCCCTTGGAAACATTGAAGGGCTGGTTTGGCAGGGCTCTGAGCCASCTCATCTAGTGCAGGATGTCCCTGTCCTCCCCCAGGAGAGTTGGACTTGGACCTTGGAAGGTCCCTTCCAACCCAGAGTATTCTGTGGCTCTGTGATTCCATGACTGCTTTATCCTTGATTGTGTCCTGCTTCCACAGTGCTTAGATTCATCAGCAATACCTAAATTCTGTGGAAAAGGTGATAAGTTAGTMAAACACTTTCTCTTCAGGTATAGAGCTGTGCAAGCTTTTGAAAAACTGCATGTACTGGAGAATTAGAATTATGAAAGATTTTGCTTTAAACATTTTAGAAATCCATTTTGAAAAAGTGTAAAAGCTCATAAAGCTGTAAARGCAGGGTTATTTTTGAACTTGACTGGTCATACTCCAGTAGCTAAATAAAATCATGTTAAATAATAAGGTTATATCCTGCTCATAAGTACTTTAACAGAATACATATGCTTGTTCCTGCTCATTTCAGTAGAAAACAATTAATCTAAGTCATAACTGAAGTAATGATATGACTTTGTAATGAAGTGAGCAGTTAATGAGCAGCTGATACATAGTTGCTCAAACCTGATTACAAAAACTCTTTGCATCTTAAATAAATTACAGTACACTTTAAAAAGAATGTTTAAAATATGACTAGTGTTTGTGTATTAAGGCCAAAACTTAATATATAATATTTTATGTGTTATTTACAAGTGCATTAAAAAATCCTATTCCTATCCATCAAGCTAAAGGGGAAAAATACCATTGCCAAGCTAAAATCTTACACTTAGAAAAGCAAGATGAGAGCAAAACTGCAATATATGAGGAAGCAGACCTTCAAGACATAGCTTAAAATAAAGATACAAACAATCCAAAATAAAAACCAGAATTTCTAATTTCTATTCCAATAAATGTAGATATTACTCTTATTGGCAAGAAAAGAACACTGAGCATTTCTCAGTTAYTAGGAGTTAATACTGCTTAAGTCTTTTTGATCACAGATCACTTCTGCAAGAGCCATATTTTAAGTTCTGGTTGYTGAAATCTAATCTTTATTCCTTTTCCACTCCTTTAAAAACAAAACAGAACACTTGGTTGTCCATGCACCTTGAAATTCAGTATAGAAGTTGTCTTAACTTCCAAAGTTGTTTTTTGTGGTTCTGARAATTAACTGGGTATTTCTGACAGGAGGAATCTCAACTATTTCTCCAATGCCTATGCTGCTGCTGTCAGTGCTGTGGACCCAGATGCTGGAAATGGAGAACTCTGCATTAAGGTTCCTTCGGAGCTGTGGAAACATGTTGATGGTAAAGAGACCATACTGAGAAATTAATTAAAGATGTTACAGTTGTCAGATACAAGTTTGCTGAGGAGGATAGGAGCTTTGAAGRAATAGAAGTAGTGTTACATTATTTTATGAAATTGTGATCACTGTTTCCTTTTTCCTCTCGATTTGAACTCTGAAAAATACTTTCCCTCTTTGGTAATATGGAGAAGTGTTGCAAGCTTTCTTGACTCTGTATACAAACATGCTCTTGGATGGTCATGACCCCAGGAGAATACTTGAGGAAGTGGGAATAGTGGAGTATACTGAGGGCTAAATTGTAATTTTGAAGATGCTTACAATATATATGATCCAACAAGGAAAATAATTTACAAGGATATAGTTATATACATGTTTTAACAAAGCTCTAACAATTTTATGCCATCTCACTTCGAGGAATGGTCATTTTGAAACTGATTTGGTAGTGAAAGTAGACTCCTTTCTAAACTGGCATGCTGGATCCTGGAGTAAGTAACTTTTTAGTAAGTTGCTCTCCCGTGTTGATTATTTTCTTTCACAGATCTTACTAGTTTCTTCTATTATTTCTTGCATGGTTTTATTGGTTTTTCCCATGGATTTATTTATGARGCCTCTGAGAGAATGATAACAACTGTACCATGAGGCTGACTCTTGCAGTATTGTCAGATGCACCTTAATGGGAAAGACRCTTGGATTTATTTTAATTTTTGTGTAAGTTCCTGTTGCCTTACGTGCAAGCCTAGAAGGGAAAATATTCAAACATGTATAGTTTCACTTTTCAAAATTTGCCAAAATACGATGATGCTTGTGGGATAAATTTCAGCATATGCTTGAATTTCTTTTCTTGCCAMTCTGTTAATAGGTGAGATTTCTGTGAAACTAAACCAAAGCAAAAAACTTAAGTTACAGGAAAAACATTAACTATAATAAGAGATATTAAGCAACTGCAAATGGCAATAATAAATCTTTTAAGAATGTACCTACTTCATAGAGTTTTTGGAGAAAATTTTTTCAGCCAGGGTTCCAAGGAGATAGATCATGGTTAGGGTAAAGCCTGTATAAATACGCTTTACTGTCGAGGAATTGGAAAATGAAATGTGGCTCTGAGTGCAGTTTTTATTGATTAATAAAGATTCTTATAAATTCATCTCCTATAGGTTGTGCTTAGGGAGGTCTCAGTTTTTTAAGCTTTGAGCTTTATTTTTAAGTGGACTGGGAGGTCCATGAGAGTGAAGATGTCACATAATCTTCAAAGACMTAGAGTCCAAAACTGAGTTACTATTCTGAAATGACTTCCATGTAAAATTATACTTACCCCAGTTTTGATCTTTGTGCTGCAGAGTTAAAAGTCCTGAAGGTGCATATAAACTTTTCTCTGGACCAGCCAAAAGGAGGTCTTCATTTTGTGGTACCCAACATGGAGGGCAACATGGCAGAAAGAGGGGCTCATGTCTTTTCATGTGGTTATCAAAATTCTACAAGGTAAGCAAACTGTCTTTGAATGTTAGRTTTGTATTTCCTCTTTATTCTCAAAGTATAGGAAAGACAAATAATTTCTTCTAATTCTTTTAAGTTTAAAAAATTGTAAAACTTGTGTTTGAAAGGAGCTTACCAATGTGAAATAGCATCTAATGACTAATTAGAATGYCCAGTCTTTATAGCTCAGCAGGAGGTAAAGACAAAAAAAAAAAACCTTGTAAAGCTTTATAAAGTTAACAAATTGTAGGAGTCAGTATATCAACATTCATATATTCTTAAGGAATTTAGGGATATAGTTTGGAAGTTGAAAGAAAAATGACCTGTGAWAAAGAGTGTAATTGTTAAGTATAATTGATAACCATGGTCCCCCATTCCTAACTTTCCTAGATTTTGGTTTCCTTGTGTGGATTCATATTCTGAGTTGTGTACCTGGAAACTTGAGTATACTGTAGATGCTGCAATGGTGGCTGTTTCAAATGGAGATTTGGTGGAAACTGTGTACACCCATGACATGAGAAAGAAGACTTTTCATTACATGCTGACTATTCCAACTGCAGCCTCYAACATCTCCTTGGCAATTGGACCTTTTGAAATCCTTGTTGATCCATACATGCATGAGGTAATAATCTTCATCATAGAAGCCTCCTTTTATTTTCTAAAGAATAACTGATGTTCTGTGTTGCAGTCAGTATGTATTGTTCCAAGAATGGGTATGTTGAGATCAACTTTCATCAGTACATTACTTGTGTAGTAATGTCTATATTTAAATTTATCTCCCAAAAAAGCCTTTGACTAAGCAGTAATGCCATTTATGTCTGAATTTATGGGGTGAACTTACTTGAAATTGGGTTCCTTCCCTGATACGTAATATATTTGATATTTATGTATTTAAATATATTCATAGGTCTTTTAACAGATGTTCCTTTGTTTGTAGGTGACTCACTTTTGCTTACCACAGCTTCTCCCATTGCTCAAACACACCACATCTTACCTTCACGAGGTGTTTGAGTTCTATGAGGAGATCCTCACCTGCCGCTATCCCTACTCCTGTTTCAAGACTGTTTTTATAGATGAAGCTTATGTTGAAGTAGCTGCTTATGCATCCATGAGTATTTTCAGGTTAGTGTTTGAGAAAATGATACCTTCCAAATCCATAGGCCTAGAAGCTCTAGATCCAAGACTGTTGTGAAATACGTGAAATTCTGTTTATTTTTGTAGCCTGAGTTTTGAGCTTTCTAGTTTGAAAAGGCTTGTTTTTATTGACATTACAGGCTTTTAACACCATTTCARTTTTTATCTGTTATAAAGATGTTGGATTTATTAAAAAAAAAAACCTACCAGTGATTTTCCTTCTGAATTAGAAATGCCATGCATGAGGTATTTAATCTCAAATTAAGTGCGAAAGTTTGATTRTGTTTTATTTTTCTCCAAATGGAATAGGAATCCAAGAGTGTCACCAGTTAAACTACTTAAACTCTATGCAGAGAGTTGTGTATAGATCATAATAGCAGGAAATCTGCCTGCATTATTAGAAAATTAAAAATTAAAGGTSTTACTAAATCATTGAAAAAACAGTGAGGAAATTATTTTACTTGTTTTGGTTTTTAAGGCAAGATCTCTTGTGTTTCTTTGGAGGAAGTACTCATGTTGTGTTATTTTCTTTTTGTGGGGGTCCAGCACAAATCTTTTGCACAGTGCAATGATTATAGATGAAACTCCACTGACAAGGAGATGCTTGGCACAGGCCCTGGCCCAGCAATTCTTTGGATGTTTCATATCCAGAATGTCCTGGTAAGTATTTTACCTTAGTGTTCTCCAGAAAATGGGGAGGACCTAGGAAGCTCAAATTTTAATTTGCAAATTGCATTTTATCAGAAAAATRAGCAAAACAGTAATTGTAGAAGAAAGGAAAAATGGGAAAAAAAGTAAGAATAATAAATCTCAACAAATGAAAATCCATTAATATTTTTTGTTGTTTTGAAAGGAGAATATGAGACATAAAAGTTCCAAAGACTGTATAGATTGAATATATCTTCCTGAATGTTGTAGTGTGCTTCGGCATCTGAAAATTTTAGGAAGGTAACTCCTCTGAATTATCAGTCAATTTCTGTTAGATATTTTGGATAATGAAGTGTAGCCTGCATGCAAAATATTTGTAGAGCACAGAACTAACAAATGGAGAAGCTGTTCAGAGAGGAGAATGCAGAAATTAGTGTCAAATAGGAAAATCCCTGCTAAGATAGCCATGACTTCATGTCTGAAAACCTCCCCAAAGGGCTCTTGCAGTTCTGATCAGTATTTATTTTAAAGCCTTTTGCATACACTTTATTTACTGGGGACAAGTAACCCATGACTTTTTTTAATGGCCAAAGTCTATGTCCCAGAGCATCCTTGTCTTAAAAACAAGGGAAATCAACATGTTCTTAAAYTGATGTTTGTACTGCTGTAATTTCTCTGTCTCTCTTCTTTATTTATAGCCTTCTTCTGTGATAAAGGCAATTTTTGTGTCCTTCATTATGGCTCCATTTTCATTTGCTCTTCTTCTATTTACTTCATTATACTCTGTGTACAATGTCATTTTTGTGTTTAGGGTTCTAGTTCATGATAATGTTAAGGTTTTTGTTTGTTTTTTCTCTCTTAGAACATAACTTACAGAATATGTGCTTAAAAGGGTGTCCACCAAATTGTGAGATAGGTATTTTGTCTACTGGCTGCCTTAATCTTTTGCACTGCACTAAGTTGTTTATCAAGAAATTAAGCTAACATAGATTAACAGTTGTTTTAACTTTAGTGTCCATTTCCACCTGTTTATTCTTATTGTTTCAGCTAAAATAGTTTGTTTTTTTATTTTAATCTGGGTTTCTGTGGTAAAAGTTCAGTTTTCACTGACTTTTCAGTTTCATTGGTCCCATCCAGGTGCCAAGTTCCATAAATTGGTTCACAGCTCATCAGACTTCAGTTGACTTAGAGAAGTTATACAACCTCTTGAAGTTTGTGGCTATTTTTGAGCTGGTCAAAAATACCATCCCTTACAAAACATCCTCTGAAGTGATATAATTCATGTTTCTTTCTTATAWTAGGTCAGATGAATGGGTGCTAAAGGGAATCTCTGGTTACATTTATGGCCTCTGGATGAAAAAAACCTTTGGTGTTAATGAGTATCGCCACTGGATTAAACAGGTAACATCATAGCATTTTCTCTACCTTTCAGACATTTCGCATCGAAGAAGTATAAAACCAGAATATAATATAGCTTTGCATTGCAATCTAAAGACCTTTTTAGTAGTGACAAACCTCTAAAGGTTAAAAATAAGAGCTAAAATATTTTTACTTGCTGSARGGAAGAACACAGAACATACAAACCAAAATAGATTTTTGTGACTGCCATATGAATAATAATTGTTGTTGTCTCTCCATKGAGTTAGTTTTCTTCTTTTTGTTTGGAATCCTGAACCAAAAAAAAAGAGTAAAAAAAAAAGATACTACTTCTGGAATACTTAGAACAGAATATAGGATTCATAAAGATTTGTATTTGGTGAATTTATTATGCTGTGATGGCTATCCAGATAGCTCAGAAAGGCTCCAATATTAGCTTGGACCAGTGGTGGTTCAGCTATCTTTTAGTATCGTTGAAGTACTAAATGAAATAATAGARCAGTAAAAAAATACCTGTTTGAAGSGATTTCTTTTCTTGGAAAATAAATTTCTGGCTATAGCTTGTTTCCAAATGTACTTTGAGGCAGGTACTTTCTGGTGATAGCAGCAGTGACTCCTCATTATTTGCAGCTAACTTTTATTCACAAAAAGATGCMTATCTTCTTTCTCTTGTCACATTCTCCTGTTTTCCCTATTCCAAAAAGTAAATCCTAACCCCACTTGCTYTGTTTACATACATTACTCACCTGGGGACCCAGTACCATGTCCTTCTCTGCCTAATGCTCATTCACCAGTCCTGTGTTGCCTGTGCTAAAGGTGTGGGTGCTGCAGAGACCAGCAGACCTGGATGGRGGTCTGTTGTGAGAGCTCACTGCTGTCTGCAGCAGAAGTTGGTCATGTTCTTCCCCATCTGTCCACACTAAACTAAAGATGTCCCCATGGAATTGAGAGGTGCTACTGTCACAGCCTCCAGTTCTGCTCTTTTTCTAATGTATTACCAATATATGAAAGTGTGTAAGTTGAKATGTATGAATAGATCTCAAGACATAAACATTAGGAAAATCCTGGATTACAGACAGGCATCAGTTTCCATTTCCTGTGCTTAAGCTGACACAGTTTAATTCATGTTGACTTTTGGATGACAGTGAGCCCTTACAAACATCCTGCCTTGAAGTGTGCTTGTTAASCTGGGCATGGCATCACACAAGTTCAGACTCAGTGCAGAGCTTGGGCCAGACATAAATATTTATTTAGATATGTATTTRATAYTTTATTTGTGTGTGTGTGTCTGTAGTTGTTYTCCATTGCATGAAATGCTGATCACATTTATTTMTTTTGGTCAAATACAACTTATTTATTGAATAATAATACTCTGATTATAATGTAGTTCAGCAGTGTTAGGGATTAGCCCCCTGTTCAGTCCCTGAACATGTAGAAACTGTTAATTTCTACTATTTTATTATTGTTTGTTTGTCATTTGAGGAACATCCCTGATTTGAAAATATTTCTCCCTTTGTAAACAAACTTATTAGGATGTAATATTAAAAGCTTTCCTGTCTTCTTTAAGTAATTTCCCTGCTCTTCAAAATTACGCTTACTTATGTCTGTTGTTCTTAGGAGTTAGATCAGATCGTGGCATATGAACTGAAGACTGGAGGAGTTTTACTGCATCCAATATTTGGAGGAGGAAAAGAGAAAGACAAGTATGTTTATTTAAGCTGCAAGTCATTGCAGGCTGTGTTTTTATGGGGCCATTAATATATGCCTTGGGTGTGTTGTGTAGCACAAGGCCAAAGGCTGAAGATCTGGAGCTGCCCAAGGCATGTATTACCAGTCTCATAAAGTACATCTTGAGTATATTGTAATACCTATTGTTTTAATTTTCTTTCAGTTTGAATCTCAAAGGAAATGAGGTATAATGAATGCTCTTAATGCTGTTACAAAACTGCTTTTTAGTAAGAGAATAAGAGAGAGCATGGAGCCAGAATTTTGATGTGAGCTATTTCTGGAGTGGTTAGCAATTTTCAGGGGTTTTTATGGTATCATCAGCTTTCTGTTTCTTTGCTCTTTTTTCTTTCTGCTCTCAGGTATCACCTTGTAGTCTTAGACTGAGATTTCTTAGTATGCTGGGGGTAGAAAACTATTAGATCAGTCATCTGTGAAGTAGTATTAGTTACCAGTGTGAACTGGCTGGGTTTTTCCCTATATTTGTGGCTTCAGTATGTCTGGCTTAGAATGATTCCYCTTCCCTCTCTTGTAATACTCCAGTACTCAGTGAGTGGTACTAAACACTGGAGTAAAATAATTTTGCAACCTGTCAGATCAGTAAGTTGATATGGGTTCAGTGACAAGCTTTTGCTGTGTTTTTCTTTTCTTGCATGAATTGGTCTCCTTATAACACAGCCTCACARGGAGCTGCTTTTTGTAAACACACAAGAAGCATGTGCACAATTGCAAGGTTGAGCCTGAGCACRTAGACTACTATGTCACTTTTGTTCTTTATTGCAGCTGAAGCCCCTGCATTATGAAAATACAACCAGAATTGCCTATAACAGTGATTCYTTTGCATTTGATTGTGAGCAAATCCAGATTTTGTTCATTTGAAGTTAAAACTCTGGATTTAGAACTGAATGAATTATGAAAATCACTCAATTTACAGTAACAAGATCAGATGAAACTAGAGATAAGGGGCACATTTTTAAAGAAGGGAATTCACTAAAATCAGAATCTCTGTTAGTTTTAATAGCTTCACTATATTTATTCTAGAATTGGACACAAATAAGTGACAAAAGCTTGTCCAATGCTCTTCAAGGTGTGTTTCCTTGCTGTGATTTATTGTTGGAAACTGTTTCTACAGTTATTTTACTACTTCTGTTGTATTACAGCTTGTTAGTAACAGCCACAGCATCACTTAAAAATGAATTACAACTTGCTGTTCTTTGTAGATTGCAGAGTTCCCTTGTTTGTAAACTATGGATATGTTCCTGACTCTGGGTGATAATCTGTATTTAAGGAAAGTATTTTCCTAATGGGGCCTAGAACATTTTTCTCATTTCTTTGTTCTGCTTGCTAT
The DNA here is from genome assembly GCA_902810485.1 of Alauda arvensis. NCBI lineage: Eukaryota > Metazoa > Chordata > Aves > Passeriformes > Alaudidae > Alauda > Alauda arvensis. Next base: position 1,860,829 of record CADDXX010000007.1, on the reverse strand, counting down.
GATACAGTTTCCTGCCAAACATATTTGCAGCACAGCAGTTCCAATTAATAATAATATGAAGAAAATTTGTGTTAAGTAATAATCTCATTTTTCAGCTAAATTAGAAGTACAATATCGTAATAAATCATCAAGGGGAAAAAGAAAACAAAAACTCAACTTCTTTCAGACACATCAATTAATTTGTGTGCAAAACAAAGATCTCAGATTCTTCCTGTTTATGTCTGGTGTAGCAAAAACACTGCACTCCAGTTTGCTTATTCTAACAGACAAAATCCCAGAGCCTGGGAAAATGAAGGAAAGAAAACTGCAGAAAACTGAGTGAAAGCTTCAAAACAAAGCTTTGTGTGTAACCTGTTCATTTTTTGTCCTCTTCTCTCAGACTGTGGTTCTCTTCAGCCTTTGACTGTGCTGGTACCACCCWACTGTAAAAATGAAAAACTTCTAGAAATTTACATTGATATATTTCTTATGGAAGAAGTTTACTAACCAGGTTTACATTGAATGGCTGGACTGTGTTCAAGAGAATGAGCATTATAAAATTCTGTGGAAAAGCTGGTTCACTTTCTGCTTCAACAAAGATTCTAGGTCCATATTGGTAATTTTAACACCGTTTTGGTGCCAATTCAATAAAAGCTGTGGAATTACAATGATTGAAGAAAAATACAATCTGAAGAAATGTGTTAATATTGAATGAATTACAGAATGTGACTGTCTGAGTTCGTTTTGCAGTTAAATAATGTAACCATTACCAAAATCAATCCTCACAATTTGAAAGTGATTTTGGGATTGTGGGCCCTGGCTTGGTTTAATTTGCAAGGAAAGAATTTTATGAAAGTCAATCAACTGTATAATTTGAARTTGGATAAATAGCTTTTATTCTGAGACCAGATTATTATATAATGTCTGAGCCACAACCTCAGTTTCCTCCTTGAATTTCAGTTCTTTCATGGTTGCTAACCCTTCCCTACCTCAGAATAGAGAAGTATCCAGAGTATCAGGGAGGGGGAACTTCAGCAACTCCTTATAACTACAAACGAGGAGTTAACCTATGTACTTCTTTTCACAAAATTACTGTGCCTAAGAAGGGTAATACTTGCTTAAATTTAAAAATTTAAGCAAGTATTCTTTTTGTATCTTCTTAAGATGTTTAAACAGATACTCATGAGCAAAGTCAAGGGATTCTCCCAGTAAATAGGAGGATGGAAAAGTTTTTAAGTTATTGCAGCTACCTTGGCTCTTGCCATCTGAAATATAATGGTCTGCAAATAAGGAGCTAAGTGTTGGTATTGTCTTGCTAGAGCACTTGCTAGCAAACCTCAGCAAACCTGGTTTCTTCAGATGTTTGTTATTCATTCATGGAGAACTCAAATGTCCTGTGAAAAATGCTAAAACAAAAAACATAGCAAAGCAACATGCAGTTGCCACAGACTTGGGTCATCAATAAAATTTAAGTCAGACTATTAATAATTTCTMCTTCTCAAATAAGAGTCTCCTTAAAAGGAAGCAAAAAAGTCTTTATTTTTCTAWTTTCTAGGATTAAATATTACCTGCCTAGTCTTCTTTGATATGTTATCAGATTTAGAAGGCATCAAGTTTGCCAATATATTGAAAGATAAAGTTGCTAACTAAAATAAAAGAAAAGGAATTCCTTAGGCCTATCACATGAAAGTGTTCTGTGAATTGTAAAACTCCTACTTGTCTTGAATTGCAACAATTATTTATTTAAATACAAAATACTTATATAGAATCACTCTTAAATGGAAGTGGAACAGGAAGATTGCTGATTCAAGAGYAATTTCCAGACTCAGTTGCAGGTTCCTTGCTCAGTTGCTGGTGCTTCCAGTCTCTCCAGCACTACACAGCAGCTGCCATGTGCCATGAATCTCTGTACAGCACTTGCTGAGTGCCAAGTACATACACCCTTGTCACCTTTCTGGACAAGTGAGTGGTCATTTTAAGTGTTCCAGAATTTGTAACTGAAGCAGTTCAAGAGATCCTAAGCAATTGTTGGTGCAGCTCTAAGCTTGGTTGCTGGGGTAAATTTCAAGTTTCATTCAGTAAAATGCAAAATGTTTTTTTAAATTTTTTTTCAGCCCTGCTTCCCATTTACATTTTTCTATCAAACACCCTCATACACTGTCCTGGGAATATTACACTATGTTCCAGTGTAAAGCACATCTGGTTATGAGGCTGATTGAGAACAGAATTAGCATGGAGTTCATGTTACAGGTAGGTATTTAGATGATTATGTGGAATATAAAAAAGCTCTTTGTTTTCAATTGCATTTYTGTTCATTAAATAGAGTTCAGAGAAGAACAGAACAGGTCATCATAGGATTCCATTTTGTAGTTTAATTTTTAGCAGGACTGAACAAACACTTGGTTATTTGGGTTAGGATAAGGTTAGCTGTTATGTATAACTTAGAATACATTTTATATGCTGCATATATCTTAAGGTATTTAATATATTTGGGTTATTTTGATTTGTTAACACTGAGAGCCTGTTTTGTTGTCTCTGACTGGTGTTGCTGTGAGCAGATCTAATGAAATTATAAATAAGGACAATAATGAGAATCCAGCTCTCTTCATTATATAGTTTTCAGTGCTAGATGAAACTTAAATGCTTATATTAGGAGCAGCATTTGAATAGAAGATGGTAATTTTATTCTGAAATACTGAACTTCTGCAGAACTGTAGTTTCTCTTYTTTACTAATTATCTTTTGTGACATATCTTAGAAAGAATAGAGTGCTACAAATAAACAGTCAAAAAATGAGTGATATTTTCATGTCAGCTGCAGGTTTTGGGGGTGTTGGGTTTTTTTCCTTGGTTAGGGGTTATTTTTAAGGAAAACATGTATGTTATTGTGCTAGAGCTATTATAGTATTTATATATATACCATATATAATATGGTATTATATATGGTATATATATATTTATACCATATATATATATGGTAATTGTCAGGTGGAAAATACTGCAGAGAATCTGATGAATGTTTAATTTCTGAAAAAGGAGATGTCAGGGATTTCTTTTACTGTAGATAGTTTTTGAAAGTTGATCTTTTAGTGGATTTTGTATGTGCATATGTGTATATGTAACTTGGAGGAAGATACATTTGGATTGAAAATTTCTGATATGGTCAAGCAAATAATTTCTCACAATGTCTTTATTTTGAAAACCTTTTTTTAATGCCAGTTATCAGAAAAAGAGTTTATCAGCMTTTAGTTGCAATTCAACTGAAACTAAATAGAAAAGCTTATGTTACATATAAGTATTTGGGGAAAGTAATAACTTTTTATCATTYTAGGTTTTCAACAAGTTGTTGAGTCTGGCCAGTACTGCTTCATCTCAGAAGTTCCAGTCACACATGTGGAGTCAGATGTTGGTTTCCACATCTGGGTTTTTGAAATCTATCTCAAATGTCTCAGGCAAAGACATCCAACCTTTAATAAAGCAATGGGTGTATCCTTTTTATTCTTGGTCTGGATTGTTAATACAGAGTATAAACTTGTTTTTTGAATTGGCACTATCAAAGGAATGTGAAGAAGGGTATGAAATATCTTTGCATAAAACAGTTAAGTATATTATTCTGTGAATTAGAGATGTATGTGAGCCACCAGTTCACAGYCTTTTCATAGTCCTTTGAATTAGGCTGGCATTTTTGTGTGTTCTTTACTTAGAAGGGATTTCATTATTTTAAGTTTTCCTTTGAAAGAAGCACAGGAACTCTGCTGRAATTTAAGGCCAAATTATACTAAAAGGATTCCAGAGGACACTGCCCATAGAAATATGCTGAAGTTGGACATGGAAAATGCTATAGTCTGGTGCATTTTAATATGTGATTTCCAGTAAATCACCATGAAATAAGTAGCTTAAAGCACAGACTATTAGTTTATAATATAGTTTAATAGCTTGGTAGCTTGTGTTAATCAATGTAATCAATAAACCTTTGCACGTTGATTCTTCTAATGTATTTGATATTAGTCAAGAATCAGGTTTTCTTATTTAGAATTTATAGGAGGGGAAATTTGAAGTGGCTCCATTGAACAGGTTTAATTGTTAGTTTTATTTAATGTGACTTTGGGCTAGAATTGTATGTGTCTGCAGCAAAAACACACCTTATCTGGTAACACACAACAAAAGTAGGTATTTTGAGCTGACTTAATGTTCATGCATCTGAAGAAGTAAAAAGCACTGTATAAGTAGTACTTAYAGAGTAGATTGAGAGGTTAGTATTTTATTTGCATCAGAAGTGTTCATAAATATTTATTATTCTAATTTCCATACTTTGCTGTGCCAAGCACTTATGAGAAGTAGGAGTTCTGTATCCACAATGCAGCTACACCTAACTGTCAGCATTACTGTCTGAGCTGGGTGAATCCTAATTTACATCTGTTCTGTAAGGAAGAATTGTACCTCACACATTAGCAAATTTTTTTACCTTCTCCATCCTTTGGGCCTAAGGTTGATCCTGTTAACTGTAACTTATATTTAATCCTATGATTGCAGCCTCATACCWTGTTTCAAACACTGCTATTCCTGTGACAATGGATTTTTCACCTTGTAAGATCACAGCAGGTCTTTATGTTGTTTTGGAGATCTTACTGGTATAACTAGGGCTGTCTTATGCCATTAGCAAGGGCTGTGTTGATCSTGAGTGTAAACCTTGTGCTCAGGAAACCACTGAAAATGTCTTAAACTGTACCTGATGACAAACTCCCATAGCTTTATGGAGGCAGCCTCCATGAACAGAACCAGTCTGAGGTATTTAGCCAAATGGCCAGATTTTGGGAGGAAAGTTAATGACCCCTGTATGATAAGAAGTGTCTTTGCATATGGAAGCTCCTCCCTTAAATGTTAGAGTACAAAAAAACATTTTCCTCCCTTGCTTTTGTCTCATATTGTCAGRGATTTGTGGGAGTGTGCATTAGACTAAAATGTTTCAGTTCAATGTTTTTGTTTACTCTAAGTAAAGTGTAGTAATGGCTGTCATACAGAAACTAATGATGAAATTGTTCACAGGAAAAGTTTTCTTGAAGAAATCATTGCCTGGGCAAAAATTTAGAGTGAGATTGTTRCTTTTTATCATTCATATTGTTTACTCTAATGTATATGTGAACTCATACACATACACATGTGAATGCTCACATGACCCAATTTGAAAAACTGCAATAAAATAATGGACTTAAATGTAGCGAGGGTAGAAAACAGAAACTAATATCTACATTTTCCCCTTAGTTTTATTTAACTAAAATACATAGTAAAACCATATTGAAATTACTGAAGTCTTACACAATTACTTTTTCTGAGAGCATGCCAAGGACATTGGATGTGGTGGAGTCCAGAACAGTATTTCATAATGAATGTCTCATGCTAGGTAGTTTTCTTTGCTCTTCAGTTTTTCTCCATAAGAAACATGATTGCACATTAAAGAACTATTTAAAGARAAGAAAATTTAAAGAATGTAAAACGCCCAGAATTTCATGAATGAACTTAAGTTATTTCATTTCCAGATTTTCTTGGAATGGGACATTCTAGGAATAAAGAAGCACAAAGCAAGTGTTAGGAATTGAGAAYGATGGCTTTTTGTAACTATTGCATTGTGCAGTAGAATTCCTATACTCCTTATTAGGGATCAGAGTGGAGTGGTAAAATTTTATGGTAGCTTTGCATTTAATAGAAAACGGAAYGTACTGGAATTGGAAATAAAACAAGATTACACATCTCCTGGGACTCAGAAATATGTGGTAAGGTCATTTTCCATATTTTACCTACACATACAAATATGATGTATACATTAATAAGCATAAGTTTATTGTTAATAACAAAGTGTTGTGAACTTGAAGGGTCCTCTTAAAGTGACAGTGCAAGAACTTGATGGCTCATTCAACCATACACTGCAGATTGAAGAAAACAGTCTTAAACATGATATACCTTGCCACTCTAAAAGCAGAAGGTAAGAGCTGAAATACTAACTGCAGGTATTTTTATTATGGTGTATGAAAACATAGAGGGCATGTGATGATAAATATATGCTTCTTCTTAATCTTGCTAAATAAGATTTATCTTCGATGTGAGTGGAGAATTTCTTACTGGTAAAGGACAGCAACCGCACACATTCTTAATTATAAGTAATTTTGTAAAAGTTTTATGAAGACCTAATTTATGTAGAGTGAGTTGAATGAAGAATCTAATTAATCAAACTATTCAAAATGCCTTTGAATAGGAATCACAAATTAGAGGGAAGACAAATGTAGGCCAGAGGAGTGTCTCAAGTAAAGAGAGTGCCAGGACTGTTAGGTCAGCATAAGGAACAAGAAAAGTGACATACTTCCCACAGAGAGTCTGTCCTTCTTCTAATGCATTTTGATAATTACATTGAATTCTACTTCTCAAACTTCTATGTTTATGTGTAAATTTAAATATTAAGTAAAAATTGTAGAAATGGATGCATAGCTCAAATCTGTGAATATTTTTTTGCTGGAGAGAGTATAGTGTTTTTGTGTGATGAAATACACTGAGTACTTTTGCAGTCTTAAACTTCATTTATAAACATATATTTGCCAGTCTGTTAAGTAATTTCTTTTTTTACTCCTTTTTAATAGAAATAAGAAGAAAAAGATTCCACTGATGAATGGAGAAGAGGTGGACATGGACCTTTCTGCAATGGAGTAAGTTGGCTTGTTGGAGTTTCTCAGTGTGAGTCTGAGACATCKTCTCCTTGCTTAAAGCATGGTATTTTGAAGGATTGGATAATAAAGTTATACTTTATTATATGACTGACAACTCTCAAGACTATCCCACATTTCTTTGTCTTTACTGAGACTTTTCTGCTGTAGCTGGGGAAAATGCTGTGTATGTATGTGTGTGAAGTGTAAATGTGGCAAAGTGTAGAAAGTATTGGTTAACCAATGTAATCAGATTTTGTAAAATATCTTGGGTTTGGTATGGTGATAATAAATTACTTGACTCTAACACATTTCCAGTGATACCTTTCAGCTGACTTTATAAGTAAAATGTAAACAAGAATTTGTTTGAAACAAAGTGAGAGCAATTTTTGTTGGATCTTGGTGAAGAGCATTTAACTGCCACTAATACAGACAACTTCCTGAAATCTGTAATTACAAAAGAATTCCTCTAGGTTAAAAGTAATGATGAAGTGCTTCACACTGGAATCCACACTGACATTAATTTCAGTTGGAACTGTTAAGCTCTGGGAAGCAAATTGTTGCTCACTGTAAATACCTGCTGTACCCTCCTTGACTTGGAGCCAGTCATGCCCTCGGAAACAGTGGAGGTGTTGACACCTTGTTTTCTGCTTGAGGGAAGTAAATAATCTGCTCTTGAAAGCCAGTGGTGTTTCTTTGAAGAAGGATAGATTGCTTGTCACCTTAAAAGTGTTGCAGATCTCATCTAATACATGATGAGAAAAACTTTTCCAAGACGTATTTACGTTGAGCAAGTCATTGCTATCATTTCCATATGACAGTTGACATACGAATCATTTAATTGTATTGAAGGATAATTACCCAAATATTTGTGAGTATTTTTGATTAGTTCTGCTCAGGTCCCTGCTGTGTTACCCTGAGCTGAGACTTCAGTGATCTTAAAATGGCCTTTGAAGTGGGAGGGGATTTTATGCAAGACATTTGCACTTTATCTGATAGCCGAATCTGTGGTGTGGTCATTCTGTTGTCCAGTTTGGACTCTCTGCTTCAAGAATGTGTGATAATGCACATTCTGTTTTCTAAATCTTGTGTATACACTCTTTCACTTTCTCTAGCTACTAACTTGATGGTAATTCTAGATTMTCTACAAAAATATACAGATATAAGCATCATATTTATAATGATGCTCTTTTCATCATCCAAGCTCTCTCTTAATTCCAAGCTGGTATTTTGCTTTTGTGATTTTTTATGTGGAAAAATGAGTAAGAGAATGTATTGCATAATTAGTGCTTGTTGCTCCCATAAATTACTTCTGCAGTCACAGTGCTGTGTGAGTACTAAATTRTAAAATGTTTGTTTTATGGAATGGAATACAACTGGAATACAACTGAGTCATTTTATCTGTAGGATAACTTTAATCCTAATTTTTATCATCATTTTCATGGTTACCTTTGTCAGCTTTTAACATCATAGAATGTTGAGTGATTGTAAAGGAGTTTCACACCTATTGATTTTTTTAAAAGTGTATTTACCACCAGATTTCCTTTCTTGGATTTTTTTTTTTCTTTGTAGTTTTAACCTCTCGAAGGTGATAAAGTGCTTATCTGTTAGAAAAATTGTAGCATCCTAGCAAATAGAATTAAATATGCTGAGATCATTCAGTAGTTTACCATAAACTAAGATCTGTAGGTTAAAAATACCAAAACACTGTATTCACTTTGATATATTAGAGRTTTKGASAGATTTCCTGGGAGGCTATAGARTTGCCATCCWAGAAGCAGGAGATTGGMGCAGGAGACTTTCAAAAGTTCTCTCTAACCTGTACTTTGCTACAGATCTTTAACTACTTTTCAAATACCTCATAACAAGCTAGAAGATCTTCAGAATTTCTATAGCCTTGAAATTTTGTAAGCTCTTGATGGTTTTTATGTGTGTGTCTTAGTGCGGATTCCCCCTTGCTGTGGATAAGGATAGATCCCGACATGTCRGTGCTGAGGAAGGTGGAGTTTGAGCAGTCTGATTTCATGTGGCAGTATCAGCTGCGCTATGAGAGAGATGTGGTGGCACAAGAAGAAGCCATTCTGGCTTTGGAAAAGTTCCCTACTCCAGCATCCAGGCTTGCACTGACTGACATCCTGGAACAGGAACAGTGTTTCTACAGGGTGAGAATGCTGGCCTGCTTCTGCCTTGCAAAGGTGAGGTTGTGTGGATAGGAGAAAGGGAGGAAATCCACTAGACTTTGTAAATGGTTGAAAATGGGTCAAAACTCATCACAGTTCCTAAACTGGTGTGATATTTAGCTTCTTAAATGTATTTGCCAAGTGTTTTTAACATGACTGATTTGAAAGGAAAGTTGTTTTATTTTAGTCTGTAAATGGAGACTGCAGAAAGCTTTCATAATTGTCAAAATTGAGATGTCAGACATGAAAACCACAAGGGATTTTTCCAGATTTCATTAAGTAGCAGAAATAAAAGACTTTTGTTTAATTTTTTTTTCAGAACCAAAGTATATTTTTTATTATTTTAGTGGGAAGTTCCTTGGCCAGGCTGTTGAGAACTTTGAAGTGCTGAAATTCATCTTTTTCTAATTGAACTTCAGATTGCTGCTCTGTATCGTTTCAGATTGAATAAGGTCACAAAATAAATATCAAGTTGGGCTACAATTAAATATTAAAAAGCCAAATAATTGCCTTGAGAAGGGGAGATATTTTTTCRTCCTAGACATAAAATTAGCATTAAGAATGAAAATTAGTAAACCCCTAATTTTACTACAAGTCRGTGGAAACACAGAAGAATTTCTAAAATGGCCTATGGGTGACTTTTATGGACATGAAGACATATTGATTGACAATTTGTAGGGTTCAGATTATTGACATATAGCTTGCTTTCTGCTGTGTACCTGTTGGGAATAATTTAGTTCCTGTACAGAAATAAAGCCTTCAGCCACATTTTGAAAATAAAAAGCCCAGKTTTTTTGCCAAACTATTTTAATATTATGAAACACTGATGTGAAACTGTCAGTGTATGTTCTAGTATTGGTGCTGCCAGTATCTGACTTAAAATATGTGCTTTTCATAACAAATTCACTTAGAATATCTAATAGTATGTATTCCACAGGTAAATATTAAAAGAGCAGTTGTTGCAACATTGAAGTGCTATAGTTTTTTCTGTCTTTACCTTCTTACAATTTGGGCTGCAGATAATCATTGCCAGTTTTGTTCAGTTGTTATTGTATGGAAAATCTTGGGGCTGTGGATAAGGTGGTTGACTTGCAGAAAGAAGATAATAAGGCAAGAAAAAAGTATGGCTGTGACATTAAATCAAGGTGAAGGAGCATGGCAGAACAAAGTTGTAGATATGTTTATGTAAGTTACCTGGGAGAAAGAAAAGTTTAATGCATTCTATTACTGCTTCCAACATCAGGACACTAATAAGAATAACTTCCTATTGCCACTGAGTTTAATTTTCTCAGGTTGTAAATATTCAGAATTTGTATTCTTTATTGACAAATTCAAGTCCCTTGTGATTATTCAGGAGGAGKGTTCTTTTTTGTTGATTTACAGTTTCTAGCTGGGTTGTAGTTACTGTTGTCAAATATTCTCTGTGTACTCATGTTGATACAGAGAAGTGATATGTGACAGTGCAATTATCAAACTGAATTTGCTACACTTTCTTGGTATACTTGATTGTAAAACAGCACTTCAGTCTCTCAGCAGTGAATTATCCAGGTGACATACTAAATCTGAACTGGATAATTAAGAGATGTGTAAACATGTCTGCACACACACTGCGCTGAGTCCTTCAGGACAAATAACAAATACAGAGAAAGGAGAAAATAATTCCTTATTCCAATCTTAATTCCTCAGAGTACACAGGCTGATTTCCCAGTTCAGATCCATTGCAGTGTAGCTGATGTATTATAAACTCTGCAACAGGAAAACTGCCAAAACAAACTTCTCCCTCCCAAATGTGGAGGACTTTCATAGATGTGCTTGAGAGTTAYGCCTTAGTCTACATTTTTATGCTGTACTGAATTGAATGATGCAGAAATGGAGTGTGCCTCCTGCCTTCTTAAGTAGAAATAATGCAAGACAGGTCATTTGTGCTACTGTATGGGGAATGTGCAGTTACATTTAGTTCAGAATGTGTCTCAGTAGAATAAGTAGAAAATTCAGAAAAATTCTGAATTTTCAGAAATTCAGATGAGTCACAACACATAAAACAAAAAAAAAAAATACTGGTAAGATGATGGTTTAACTACTGTTGATTTAACTGAAAATAGTTGTTCATCTACAGACTTTGTGAAATTAAATGCTTACAGTAAGAAGTTAATATTTTAAAATATATATCCTGAACCTAATGGAATTGTGAATATCTTGTAAACATAGTACACTTTGATATTTTGGGGATTGAGTTTTATTGGACACGGCTGCATAAATTTCATATTTGTAGTTTTAAGTTCTTTATCATAGTTTCTAAGTAGTCTTTGGGATTAATCTTCCTCTACAGAAAGAGTTATTGTAGCTTTCAGAAAAAGCTGTACCTGCATCTTTAGTTCAGACACTTCAGTTATTGTAAGGGGAAGATTGATTGCAGTATTTTACCTCTCTGACTTTCCTTTAAAGCCTGGCTTAGGGAAAAATGTTTTAAAGTAATAAAGCAGCACTCTTCCACAAAAGCAGTGGTGCAGTGGATTTCTGTGCATGTGCATAGAAGCAAGATAGCCTCTTACTTTTCCTTTACTTACTGCACATGTGAAACATGAGCCTTTGAAACAAGTTACATAATTTAGAAGGAAATAATCAAATTCAGGTTTTTCTTTGTAAGAAGAGATTTTTTTTCCTTCGTTTGTGGTGGGTCTGTAACAATGGGAATTTCTGCTACTTTTTAGGGTGCATCGGTCCCATTTGTTTGTGCACACACACACATCAGRCAGATTAACCATCAGCAGGCACAGGTGTTCTTGTCTGCAGGCTTTCAGTGCTCCATACAGCAAATGTGTGAAACCCAGGGTGCTGGGAAGGCACAAAAAGCAGTTTTGTCTTTGTGGAACCTTAACTGTCTTACACCAAAGCAGACTGTAGCAATAAATTGTTCTYAATGCACTGTCTTTTAGTAAATGACARTTAAAGTTAGAGGGAGYTGCCTTGTCTTTAACTTCAGGGGTGGTCTTTTATTCTTAGGGTGGCTGAGRCCTGTTTTAAAGTCTAGGCTGAGGTTACTGGCAGGGTAAATTTGGGAAGTTGGKATTGCAAAATCCCCTTCCATCACTGGCTTCCGTAGAGTCAGAGAACTTGGCTTAGTAAACACAGAATTTTCATCTAAAATACATAAAAGAGAAAATAATTCAGAACAGAAGTTTATCATGGAAGGATAGTTAGTTGCAGATGTCTTCCAAGTGGAACCATTTCCACAGAACTTACCTTTAATGTAGAGAAGATATATTGGGAATGACAGTGAAAAYTTAGCTAATATAAGATAATACACTCATGAAAGTAAGTATCTATTTAAAGGAGAGAATGTTCTTGGCAATTATCCTTTTTGATTATGGGAAATGTGTATTTTTCTACAGCCAAACTAAACTTGCAGTGGTCATGTTAATATGATTTCCCTTCCCCCCTACTTAATTCAGATTGCAAATTCCATGGTGAGTACGTGGACAGGACCACCAGCCATGAAGTCACTCTTCACCCGAATGTTTTGTTGTAAGACTTGTCCAAACATTGTGAAGACCAACAACTTCATGAACTTTCAGAGYTACTTTCTTCAAAAGGTAAAATTTATGTTTCTCAGTGAATGTTTTAAAAGATTTGTCAAAAATACAGAAATGTTCCTACAATTGACAATTACACATGGATGACACAAGCCTGATTTACTCTTGAAGAAAAATCTAAGTAACTAATTCTTTCTCATGTGGCTTCATTTTGTTCCATCTTATTAAAAAAATCAATTAACAGATTCTTAGTTATTTTTTCTGAGTAGCTGAAGTTAAATTAGCAGTTTATTCAGGAGAATGGAGAATTATATATTATTATATAATTCCTTGCAAGTATTTGTGAGCTCATTCTTAAATAGGACTGTAAGGAAGATAGTAATTTTATCTTTTAGGTGAATTCAACAACTGCCTTTATTCTTTAATAGCAGTTATAGCATACTGCAAGTAAAATCTATAACTCTTAAATTGGTGGGTTTTTTAGTTCAAGACATTATAATTCTTCTTGCCCTCTTCTTTCTATTGTCAACATCACATATTGCTGCTGTTTATTTTGGTGTTAGCACAGGGTTTTTTGCTGTAACCTATAGTTTTTGGTTGGGCATTGGATAACAAAATAAATTACAATGTTTTTCTCTCATGATTCTCATTGACAGGGTGATTGAGTTCTTATTTCATAGATTTCATGTTACAGATTTTATAGAAGACTCAAGTTTTGTCTTTTTTTACTCTGTCCAGAACTGTGTCATCCTTCAGGTCATTCTTAGACCTTCTTTTTGTATTTTTCTGCCTTTTTTGTCATTGTTCGTTCTTTACCACTAAATTTTACATTTTTCTCCCTTTTTAATCCTGTGTGTCAAGTTTGTAGATCCAGAGTAAGATCTACAAACCTATGTTTAGTGGAGCCTAGAGATCTGCTTAGCTCATTTTAAATTAAATTCCTAATCAGAGTAACAGCTGTCTGGCTAATAATTCTTCAGGCTTTGCTGACCCTGTCGTGTCTGTGTGTCTCAGTGAAAGTGGAAGTTTAGACATTGTGTTCACAGGAAAACACTCAAATTCAGTGTCTACCTCAAAATAAATGCCATCATCAGTTTCTGTGTCTCGTTGTTTTTCATTTGACACCTTTATAACAGTGTCTTGACTTGGGAGTCTGGTTTTGGATATACTTTTTTCATTTGTGACTAATGACTGAGCAATAACTGCATTGTTTATTTGATCTGAAAATTATATAGTACATGGTCTGACTTTCAAAAATTATGTAAATACAGATTTTCAGACACCTGCTATTGTAAATTTGTTAATTGCTGATTTTCAGGATGTACCTCTTTTCAGGGTATAACCATCATTTCAATAATGTAAAGAGTGATATTAATTAATTTTATTACACAGACTATGCCTGTTGCCATGGCCCTTCTGAGAGATGTTCACAACCTTTGTCCTAAGGAGGTTTTAATGTTTATTTTGGATTTGATCAAGTACAATGATAACAGGAAGAATAAGGTAAAGACTATGTTTATTTTAATCTCTGGGGTTTTTTATGAAAAAAGTTTTAGTTAGTACACTGCATGGTGTTTCATGCCACTACTGCAAATACCTAGCTCAGAGTTGATGAAAAGGTGATGCAGTAAATGTTAGAGAATGTTCACCATTTCTGTGGTGGCACTTCTTGGATGTTTCAAAGCTCTGTATGCTTGTTGTTACTGAGGACCTGCTTGTCTTCATTTGCACACACACTTTCCTTTCTTTACTCTTTCTCATTCAAAAGATGCAAGTGTTTGGAGAAAATGTTGCATGAGAAGTTAAGCACTGGCTTTTTGATGTTTATTTCACCTTGAGAGGAGTATTTGAAAAAGCAAGGAAAGTAAATAATCTTTTTTTAACACTATACAGGACTCTGGAGTTCTGTGTTCTGAATATCAGTTCTAGCTCACAGAGCTGGATTGTTTTCATCTGGTTAAATAACAGGTGAACCACAGGTTTATATAGTTCCATCACTAAACTGAACTRTCTGAGTTGGAAATGTTGTCACCCCAAGTTCCTTCCCATACAGACCACTTCTRAAGGATGATTCAATGACCTTTAAGATCCTGAGATAGTACAGAATTCCATCTCTATAGCTAGGAGCCTAGCATAATCTTCCCAGTTAAGTATCCATGGTGAAGTGGAACCAGTCTGATGTGTCTTAAACTTCATTTTTTCTCGTGTGTGGAACACACACTGTAACAAGACACATGCTGCTTGTTACTGAAATAAGGATGATGGATGGGGAGAGGCAGAGAGTTGGACATGTGAGTGTAAGAATCAGTAGTCACAGAAAGGGGTGACATGTGCTGACATCTTCTTACCACTGAGGGAGAGTTTCAGCCTCACCTTTCCATGTGTCCCTTCTACATGTGTTTGACATCTTGTGCTGGATCTGACTGATGTTGGGTTTGTTTAGGTTAAAGTAACTAATATCAAAATCCACTACTTCTTTCTGCTTTTTGTAAATTTTATATTTATATGTTTTGCTGATTACTAACACAACCAACAAATGCAAAAGACAGCATAATGGAAGGGGTAAAACCATGAGCCCAGGCAAGAGGGGTGGATGAAGAAGTAAGATTTTCTTGACTAAGCAGCAGTGAGCTTACTAGTTTGCTTCAGAAGCTCCTGAAGTTGCTGGCTGGATTAATAGTATAATTTTCAGAACCATTTTTTTCCCTACATTCCTTTTTCATGCAGTTTCTGCCATGGTCTTGGTTTTAAAATCTGTTCTGTAAAAGAGCTTAAGATTTMTGAGCTTTGAAATGACATATATTGTTACATTTTCTTGTGTTAAGTATTGGTTTTATCTAGTTTTCAGACAACTACTACCGTGCTGAGCTGATTGATGCCCTGGCCAATTCTGTGACTCCTGCAGTCAGCGTGAACAATGAAGTTCGGACCTTGGATAACTTAAATCCTGATGTCCGACTCATTCTTGAGGAAATCACCCGTTTCCTGAACATGGAGAAGCTTCTTCCCAGTTACAGACACACTATCACAGTCAGGTAGGGTTTAATGGCACTGCTTTTCTTGGGTTTATGCACCTTTCTGTGATTAACTTTTGATATTTTAGCTTGTGTGTCTTKATCTTAAATGTCAAATTCCTTTTAAGTTTCAAAAGCTAATAATGCAAGTTTGCCTTGATTGCTTTACTTTTCAGCATTAATTTTTGTCAGTGTAGACCTTTAGTAACAGTCATAATTTGATGATCCCATGCCTCTTTAAGAAAAGCATTAATGAAAGTTTTGCCTCTACAATGACTGTAGAGCGTGCAACATCATCTGAGCTGTGTTTTCTCTAAGTTATCATGSCTCTAGTGAAGCCAAGCAATGGATTTGACAGGGTGGAAAATTTTGTGTTTCTGCCTAAATCAGAGATAACAAGAGCTGTATGTTAATGCTGTGAAAGTAATTGTAACATGTAAATCATGCTAATGTGGATAACAATTCAGAAAATTTGCAGTACTTGGTTTGGAAGAGAGTAACTTTATTTTCCTTGACTGGTRCTCCATCAAGCTGATGTGAATGTTCCTCTTCTCCCATGTGTAGCTGTTTGAAAGCCATTCGGGTGCTTCAGAAGAACGGGCACGTCCCCAGCGACCCTGCTCTCTTCAAGTCGTATGCGGAATACGGGCACTTCGTCGATGTCCGCATAGCGGCTCTGGAGGCTGTCGTCGATTACACAAAAGGTACTTTTCTTCCCAAGTTGTCTTGGTTTGAAAAGACAGGTRTCTGCTAGGGGAAAGCCGGTGCTCTCCTCTTGCAATGGAGACTGCAAACCCCCTCCCTCCAAATTATTATAACTTTGAAATTAAGGGGCTCTCAGGCAAAAAAATTGTGGGAATGGGAATAACAGGGGTTTTTTTACTACTATATATATATATATCTAACGAAACAAGCAAACAAACAAACAAACAACTACAGCATTAATAATAAGACTGAACCAGGAACCTCGAGGGACCACAAATCCCAGGGCAGTCTGATCTCTGGCTCTGAGGCACCAAGCTATGACGGTGGAAGATCCCAGGCTGGTGATGAGGCAGATGGACAGTTCCTGCAGTGGTGGCTGGAGCAGCAGAGATGTCACAGCAGGACAGGGGTGTGAGGTCAGCGTAGGCAAAAGCCGCAAAAGCGACGGCAGGGACAGGGTCAGGCCCACTCCAGTGGGGCAGGAGGAGAGCTCAGAAATCCCCGGGCACAYGAGCAGATGGTGGTAGGTTTTCCCAGGAGCGGAGTCGATGCCAAAAAGCCTGGTGTCCTCTCTCCTCGAGTGCCAAGGGGAAAAGTGCCCATCCGCCTGCTCCCCTGTCCCTTYCGTCTTTCCTTCCCTGGTTTCTTTCGTTTAGTACCGACAATTACTCAGTCGTTAGTGTCTTAGCAACTCGAGGAAAAAATTCCAAAAGGCAAAACAAACACCAAAAAAATCCCAAATCTAATCCCCAACACAAGTGTTTTGACATTTTGTAGCAATTCTCATATAAGTGTAATGCTTACCTCATTAATACTAGGTTGAAATAGTGTCCACCAGGAGAGGTTGTATGGTGACAGGTGYGTTAATAAGAAACTGGGATTTCTATTACTGTTTTGTCCCAGCAAGTACAAGTGTTACGAAGATGTGCTGAGCATTGTTTCTCAGTGCTTTGCACGTTGAATCAGATACCARTGTTTTGAAATAATGAGTGGCAGTTTTGGTGATTTGTGTGTAACACTTCAGTGACTTTGATGTAGTTGATTTCAGCCATAATTGCTAGTCAATGTCACTRATTTTGATTCTTGCCTTCTTCCTAATATCTTAATTGTGCTTTTTGCATGCATCTTGTGGTTATAAAATTTGGAAACTTAGATTATTATAGAGATATTTTGGCTGATTCTGTTTTGCCATTCCTTATGCATAGCTTACGTTTGTGAGATRATTGCATTCTTTTAATATTGCCTTTTTCCTAGTTGACTATTGCAGGTCCATAAAAAAAAAAAACAACCCAGTTTCTTAAATGCTCTGTAGTTGATCCTCAATCCTGACAGATTTCTAATGGCAGTTAGAAATTACAGCTTCAGTGATTTGCATTACATTAAGTTAATTTAGTATTGCAGTGTTCTGTTCATTTATTTGGGTTAGTCTTCCTTTGTTCAGCAGATTTGTAATACTTTTGTGTTTGAAGGTTTATACCTTTCAAAGTGGCCAGATCCTTCAGTTCTTCCTCTGTAGTAGAATGGTGGATCAAGATTTCTAATTACTCTGTCTCAGATTTTGTAGGTTTGTTTTGTTTTCAGGGTAAARTCAAGTTTCCTTTGCTTGTAACATGAATAATTGTTTTCTCCTTTTTTTAAGGGCTGTATTACTTTGACATTATTCCTGTTATTCTATCCAGAGACTTCCTAAACTAGATAAGCAGTGGGAGGTTTTAAGGCAATTGGAATGTTTGAGTGAATGCATTCAGTGAAACTCAGGCATCCAGACTGAAAGCAGGCTGTCATTGTGAACAGCTGATAACTGAGGGAGGCTGGGCACCAAGCAGTGCTCAGGCTCCCCTCCTGTCATCCACCAGACACTCTGTATCCTTAATCCACTGCACACAGACCACGTGCTGGTCCTGGGAGTGATACACAGCTAGAATTCAGAACTGTGCTAGGTCTATGCATATCTCTCTCTGGTGGGCTACTTGCTTTTTTCTACCCTTCATAGAATGTTAGTGGAAATACTTGCTGGAGAATAGAAAGCTTACTCATCAGCTCTTTCCCTTTAGAACAATCTCCTCACTAATCCATCCCACCCTGTGGAAAGACAAACTGATAGAAATAATGTTTTCTCATGAAATTCTTGACCTTTATGGATGGTATTTATAGTTAATAACTGGCTTGAATAAGGAAGTGTTTGTACTACAAAGTAATAAAGTCCTTCTTTAAAACAGCTGATCAAATGGGGTGCTGTATAAGCAAGATGATTGTGTAAGTTGCTTGAAACCTACAGGAAGCTAAAACTTGAATGGTGAAAAGTAGTAGATTACTTGAACTCAGTGGTTGAACAGAGTTTTTGACTGAGCTCACTCTGAGATCTGATAATGACAGACTAGAATACTGCTGTACCTAACTGCCTTGCCCCTTGCCAGCTTTTTCTCTGATGCAGAGGTAGCAGATGCAAATATCTGTCTTCTATAAAGTCACCACAATTCACCACATAGCCTACTGTCTAGCTGGTCATCAGCCACTTCTCAAATACAAGCTTCCAGCACTGAACACAGGAGCTTCTGCTCCTGCTCTGAGACTGGCGGGTGTTGGGTGGAGGGATGATCCAGAAACTCAGTGTGCTAACTGACTTCTTCCTCTACCCATAGAGAAGTGAGCAGTGCTTATCTTGCAGAGCCCTAAACCTGGCTTTGGAAAGAAAAATGATTGGCCTTCTGTTGCCAAGAGATCTGATTCTCATTGCTCCTGGTTACCTGGTTTGCAGTTCACACTGGATGCAAACCAGCAGCTATCAAGTGCCTGTTGCTTGTGCCAAAGCTGGCTCTTAAACGTTCTTGTAAAGGAAGCTGACACATWTTGTAATTTCCATAAAAAGGAAAGTCTGTGGTTTCTGGGTGGAACTTTCAGAATAGGAATAACACTATTCCTTTCTTGAGTTACTTGAAAAGAAATAATTTCTCCATTGAACTGATTAGGTTGTTTGCTTTGCCATTAATAGCAAGGGATTTTTTGAGAAATGGTAACTTTTTAAAATACTTGAGGCAGCATACAAGGGCTTGGACAGTTTATCTAAAGTGGCTTGAAGTGAACAGAGTTATCAACTTTTTAAAGTTAACCTGTGAGAGCTAAATTACTATTAATAGTTACTTGCATAGAACAAGGCAGTTGCATACTTAGAAGAGATAACAACAAACTATTCTAAATAAGTAACCATTATCAAATTTGATGAATCTTAAAGTTCAGTGTCAAAAATGCTCTGCTGTTATTGAGAACTGAGACAACACTGCTTGTAATTTGAAAAAAAAAATCACAAGGGGATTTTTGTTTCAGAAAGCAATCATTTGTGTTTATATCTACCAGAATTACGAAAATCTGCATGTGTTGCTTTTCCCTCAGTGTTMTCCCAGACAAAGTGGCAAGCTGCAGACAGGATGGGTGGTCAGTGCAGTGGGTAAGAATTCAGATCATGGGCCACACCCAGAGAGTGGGGATCAGTGGTTTTTACTCAGGCTAGCAGTCTGTCACAAATGGGTTCCTCAGGGAACATCTTCAGAAATGATGTGGAGAACAGCATTCAGTGCAGCCTCACCAGGTTAATTGATGGGAAAGCTGGTGGCAAGGTGGACATGTCAGAAGGGAGAGACTACTCACAGATCTGGGCAGGCTGGGAGAGCAGGAGAGCAAGGACTGGATGAAGTTTAACAAGTGCACCTGGGACAACATAAGCAAAGAGTCCAGAACAAGCCAGGATCTTGCTTGGGGAGCAGCATCACCAGAAGGGTCCTGGGGATCTTGGTGGGTGACAAATTGACCACAAGTCAGCAGTGTGTGGCTGCAGCAGATCAGATCCTGGGCTGCATCTGCAGGGGCAATACTGACAGAGACATCCCACTAACAGTGTGATCATCCCACTCTACTTTGTACTCAGGCTGCACTTCAAGCAGTGTGTAAGCTGCAGCCCTCACAACTCAAGAAAGTTGTGGGCAGACTGCAGAGGGTCCAAAGAGGGGCCATGAAGATTATTAGAGGGGTGTGTGCAGAACCTGCTCTGAGAGGGAGCAGTGACAGAGTTATCTCTTTTCTCCCTGGAGAAGGCTTAGGGGGACTTAATCACAATATTTCAGTCCTTAGAGAGCAGCTGCAAAGTGGATGGAGTGTCTCTCTCTTCCACATGGAAAGAAGGATTAACAAGTACAGGTTGCACTAAGAGATATTTTCATCTTGATGCAAGAAAATATTTTTTTCACAGTGAGAACAGTCAGTGGCACAGCCTCCCCAGGGATGTGGTGGAGTCCTCATCACTGGAGGTTTTCAAGATACAGTTGAACAAAGTGCTACATAATCTCATTTAGGCTCCCTTTCCCATGGAAGGTTGGAGCAGATGATTTTGTGAAGTCTCCAAATCAGGTTCCTCTGGCTACTAAGATTTGTACTGCCTGGGGTCAGATTTAGTTCGTCATTGCTGTCCAGATTGTTTCATAGTTCCTATGCAGGAAGAAGAATTTGAAGAGCAGGTTAAATACATTAGTAGCAAAGCTTTGGAAGCCTAGAAGACTTAGTTTACACTATAATAAATATAATCTAGTTTACACTATAAGCAGGGAAAWTTTACTTCATTTCTAGCAGAAATAAGTTTAAATCACACAAAAAGAATTTTTTTAGATCACAAAAGTATGTTGTTACCTGGTTTAGTTATCCAGTACCATCAGCCTAAAGGATTAATCTCCCAGACTTTTCATTTTCTAATTAAAAGCATTTTAAAATCCCTTTTTTTTTTGGTCAAAATAATTACAGTTTGCTAATGATTGTGACTTCATGTTTGCAGTGTTGCAATTCTTTGCTGTGTGGCAATAAAATATTATTTTTGTTACATGCAAAACAACTTTTGTTTGCAGTGTTCTAGCTGCCCTCTGTCCCAAGCCAGGAAGAGCAGCTGTGCATTGAGCTGAGCACAGGAAGTCACTAATCCCTTAAAAGTGTGTTCTCTGCATAGTTTTTCAAAGGTTTCTGTTTTTTTAAGCARATCTGAGATCGTAGTTCTGATCTGTGTGGGTACAAATTTGCTCTGGCATCAGCCAGAACTGTGTAGCCATGCTCAGTGTGAGTTACACATTCTGCCTCTGAACAGGGCTTGCTGGAGCCTCACCAGTGTGAGCAATTTTGTTTTGGCTGGACTTTAGGAAGAGCAGGGCTGACTTGCAAGTGGCCTGCAAAAGACTCTCCAGCCATCATCTAGGCAATATTTTAATGGAATCGCCTTCTCCTAGCCCAGAAAGGGGTCTTATGTTCTAATTGTCCAAAGCATTTTTACAGCTTGTAATAGAATGAAGTACTGGCGCTTATATCATAAATAAATGCCTCTTCTGTTAAAAGCAACATACTCTAGTGAAATAACAAGAAAGTAATAGGTATTAGAATTGGTTGGACTAAAGAAGTTATTTTTTTAATTGTTGACTGAAAACAAATCAAAATCAGGAAGAAAAATTGAACTGAGGTATGTAGAACTAAAAATAAAATTGTCTAGGGAAAGAAAGAAATACATTGCTAGGACCACAAGATGGAAAGCAATAGAAATGGTCTATCCAGTAATGATTAATACACTCTCTTCATTGTTTTGAAGAAATGAGAATACTGCTGTAAAAATCTTACAGTTATGCACCTGACAAAAAGATCACATAAAAATTCTTTCATGTTTTGTGTCATGAGTGATGGTGATATCCCATGTATTTCCTATTTTGCAATATTACTCTGATAATCAAAGGAATTTTGTAATGTAAATTACATTTCAAACTAACAAGCTGACTTGGTTTCCAACAGTGTCAAACAGCAATTTTCTAGAAGCATGTGCTGATAAGTTTYATAATCCATTTTAGTTGCAAAGTATAATGATTTATAAAATTAACGAAGGCTAATGAGGGAAGCATGATTGCAGTTTTATATTAGCCTTGTAATAGTCCTCTCTGTCCTATATAAAATAATCTTTCACAGATTCCTGTGTATGAGATTTATTTATTCTCTACAGAAGATGTTATGCTTCTGGTTCTTGAAAGGATATTTGAATGTTCATTCTAGGAAGTACACAGTGTGAAGATGGGCCTTTACTCTGATTTTCCCAATCAGTGCTCATGCAAATTATCAAATTGGTTGTTACTGAACAATTGAGGCATGTCAGAGTTTTGTAAATGTTTCTATTTCCATGTCAAGTAAGACACTTTTTAGTTTGAATTTGCTCCATAATTAGTGGAATTCTTCTTTAGTTGCAATTATTCATGCTCTTCATGTGCTATTTCAGGAACTCATGATTGTCTTCATCAAAATCCTTCCAGTTTACATATATTAATAGGCATTTTGGTTTTTGTTGTCTTTTTTTTTTGCTTTGCAGTTGATAGGAGCTATGAAGAATTACAGTGGCTGCTCTCTATGGTTCAGAGTGATCCTGTACCCTACATAAGGTGAGTTAATAAAGAGACAGATTTTTTACTAAAGGTAAAGTCTTCACTTGAAATCACTAGAATAGAACAGATCCTTAACTGCTTCTTCACAAAACTGTTTTTCCTTCTTGTTATTTTACATTAATTGAAACATGTTTAGATGTTTCAACAGTTCACATCTCAAAAATAGTATATTCAAAAAATAGTATATTCTGTTCTTATTCTGCTTTATCTTATTTTTGTCTTCTATGTTCTACCTTGTGGCAGAAGTCTGAAGTTAGGGATTATTTCCTGATCATAAGTCAAGTGTATAAATATGATGTGGTAAATAAATATGGTATATATGGTATAAATATGGTAAAAAAGAGTTTGTGTTATTTAGAAAAGACAAAGGCTGAGACATAGTGCACACAGTATTTGAACACCAAGGGGTGAAAAGCAATTGTCAGACTGTAGATGGGGTGAAAGGGTCATGTGAAAATATGGTGAAATTTCTAGTATTACATATTTCAGCTTAGTTTTCACACAAGTGGTTGGGTATTTTAGCCTGTTCATTACAAAGTTGTGAACACCAAGATTCGTAATAATTGTTTTTTCCCAACACTTAATTCTTATGGCCACCATTAAAATACTGAGTTTCAAAGTTAAATAATACTACTTTTACTCTGTCTATATAGGTGATTTCTTACAAAACAGGTTGTTCTGTTCCGTTTCTGTCATTCTTGTTAATGAAAATAAATACAGGTTCAGCTTGAGTTTAAGAAGGAGATTTAATTTTACCTGTATCCTTTTGAAGTTTAAATTCTGAATTGAGCACAATGTGTTAGCCTCTTCTAAAAGGAAATGCAAAAAAAAAAGTATCTGCAAAAGTCTTCTTGTTCCAAATGTGTAAGACAGCAAGGYGAAAGCTGGCTATACAGAGAAAAACTTTAAAAATAATAAGTAATGAAACACAGAATTCATTAAATGTTTTCAAGGCCAAGTTTGAAGAAACAAAAGTGTGTCTACTTTCAGCTCAGGGTGTAAATACTGTAAGCAGCATGGTAGTAAATGCAGGACCAGCGTAACTTCAGAGGTGGCAGTGTTTGTTTCCAGGAAAATGTGCAAGTCACTGGTTTTGGACCTGCCATTTTGTATCAGTCATAAAGATTTACAGTTATTTAAGAACTCTTTGGTTGTATGTGAGGAGTTTATTTGCTAGTGTTGCTTCTTCTTGGTAAACTTCCAAGTCAGCGTGCAAAAAAAGGTCATTRCTGAACAGAAGAGGGTAATATAGCCTACAGCTGTCAGCAGTTATGTCTAAAAACATCCTACTGCTTTGCACCTTACTTTTTATCTCTAAGTTACATTGCTGATGGTAAATCTGTGTCTATTCTTATTGTGGACAGATGGAAGAATTAAAATCTATAAAACATTGGTTAAAAATTTGGAAGTAATCCTGTAAATTTAATAAGTTTGTAAGAATATTGCAAACTGAACAGATTTTGTATCATTTGGGTTTTTCTTTTGGATTTAATAAAGATTATTTTTCTGTTTCTTTCAGGCATAAGATTCTGGATATGCTGACTAAGAATCCACCTTTCACCAAGAACATGGAGTCCCCCTTATGTAATGAAGCTTTGGTTGATCAGCTTTGGAAACTGATGAATTCAGGTTAGGGTTTTTTATTTGTTTGTTGTTTTGTTGTGTTAGGGTTTTATTTTGAGGTTTTTTGAAATAAGTATTAAAAACTTGCTTCAGAATATTCCAAGAGCTCTCTTAGTTTCAGTAGTTAGAAATTGAAAATCCAGTCTCAGAAGCTGAATATCATCAATGTACTTCCAGAACACTCTCAATGACATAGGCTACCAAAGCTTGTTTTTCATTCTTCTGTCTACTGATGTAGTGTGCTTTGTTGTCCTTCTGCCCAGAGTCATACTTCTGATGTTCAAAATTGTTCAAATCAAGTGTTTCCTCAAATAATAGTGTCTGTGTTACACTTAGAGTTCGCTTTACATTAGATGATCTCTTTTTGTCCTCTTTTTGTAAACTCTCAGAGAATATGAGACGACAGCATTGGTATAGATAATTTAAATGGAATTTTTAGAAGTGCATTATAGACCTAAAACTCAATTTGCCTTGTGAGATCAGGAAAGAGCCTAGTGAGAAAAGGCCTTGCATCTTTACTATTGACCTGTTTTTCATTACTGAATCAGTTTTATCCAGTCCTGACAAACTGCCCTTGAACATCTGGCACATTACTACACAGATTACATATAAACATTTATATAGCTTTTTTAGGTCATTGCAGGCTTTCTGTTCTCTGTGTGTCATTATATTCAGTGTTTAAAAGTTTACAGCTACACTCCAGGGGTTGAAGTGGGGAGACTACTAGTAGTTCAGTTTCATAGGATTTGCCAAGTGTCAGACACAGAAAATAAACAATTTTGATGTTCCCATCAGAGAATTTGTTTTTGCTTTTTCATGAGAGAAGAGTGTGTGCAGTGTTACAAGCATTACCTCTTTTTGCAAGTAACAAATAGGGTATTCTTATTAAGGTTCAGGGGGCCTTAAGCACCTAAATTTCTGTGCCTCAAGATGACATAATGTTTCAGTTAATTTTCTGTAAGGGATAACTGTAGCATTCCAGGGCACCTAGAAAAAAATTGTTGCTGTGTGACAAGCTAGTAGCCAGGTTTAAAGGTTCAAGGATTCTAGAATCATGAGTTACTTTCATTTAACATAAGCACATGTATTGGAGAATGGACTCTGATTGATATATGTATTCTKTTTTTTTCTGTGTTAATCTGAATTAAATTGATAATATCATAATAGTTCTAAAATTAATATTTTTGAGTGTGTCATTCTCTGGGGTGTATTTTAATGTTAGAAATGTCCAGATTAATATTTGTATTGCTTTCATTTGTTACTGGGTGAGTGTAATTGGTAATTTGTAACTGGTAAGGGTAAGCTAAGCTTACTCCAAACACTATTTTGGCCCCATAAAACTACAATTTACAGGGATAGATCTTGTAATTTTATTTTGCGCTAAGTCTTGCACAGCCACATTAACATGGCAGTTGTTGCATCTGTGTCTTGTTTACCAGATACAGTTCARTTCCTGCTGGGGAACAATATGTTCAATAAACTTGCAACCAGTCAAGAGCTGGGCTGAGTTAACACCAGAATTGCTGCATTTGCARCATTGCACCAGATGTTAAATGTCTTTCTGTTGTGATTGGTGCCAAACCTGCTTAGACCATTTGTGTATGAAGATATTAAAGCAGGACACAGTTTGCAGTGAAAAATAATAAAAAAAACCAAATAAAGCATTGCTTTGTGCAGTAAGAATGCATATTTTGACTATGAATCCAAATTGAATTATTGAGTATGCAGTGAAGTACATGACATAATAATGATGTTAAAAAGCATGSTTGTGCATTTCTCTATCAATGCAGTTTCCAGAGAGTAAAGGTCTTAGTCATGCTTAAAGCTCTTACTATATTTTTGTGGAATACCCAGGCAAATGCAACCAAATCCATTGATACAGGAAGCCAGTTTGGTAACCAAGTATTCTGTTTATTTGTCCAGTAGAAAAACTTRAAAGTGCAACTTGAAAAATAAAGTCTTATGGGTGTGGTTATTTTTCTTTTATTTTTCATTATGTTATTACAGCWCTTACTTTTCCAGTCTTGTTCTTCTAAACATGTCTGACTTACAACCCAGGAAACTTAAAGCCTTCCTTTTAAACAGGAAAGTTTAAAAAGAAAAAAAGTTTAAAAAGAAAGCAAGTSAGTAAGAGCTAATAAGAGGCAGGAATAATGAAGTGTATCTTAAGYACAGAAAATGTCATACTCTGGTGGGCCTAGATTACTTAAGCTGTTGTATTTGTGGGAGAGGGGGAGATTTTATCTCTGTCTTAACAATCTCTTTTGTATTTTAGGAACTTCACATGACTGGAGATTACGATGTGGTGCTGTGGACCTCTATTTCACACTCTTTGGCCTCAGCAGACCTTCCTGTTTACCATTACCAGAGCTTGGACTTGTTCTTAACCTGAAAGAAAAGAAGGCTGTACTCAATCCAACGATTATCCCAGAATCAGGGATTGTAAATAATCAGGAACCTGTGAACAGTAGTAACAACCATGGGCAGTCAGTAGGATTTCAGAGCACCGTAAGCACAAACCATCTGCATCCATCCTGTTCACCTGGCTCTGAGTTCTTGCATGGGTTGCTGATTTAATTTTGTATTGTGCTCAAACCTCTCATGCTTTACCTAAGCTCCCTTACCTCATTGCTCTTTATTCTGTCCACTTGAAAAGCTGGCATTTACCATGACTTTTTGAACATTTTTCAGCTGTTTTGCATTGCATATGCAAGCTTTTTACTTGTTTTTTTCCTAGTCTCATCATTTCTGTTCTTTATGAAACTATATATTGTTTATGAGATATCAAGTGATTCACAGAAATGTTTGATGCTGTGATGAAAGCTTTTTTCATGAGACTGTTTCTTATAGGCAAGTTATCCAATTTCCCAAAACAAAACCTTTTATCAGTGAATCTATTGCATCTTAAAATACATAGATACACCTCATTTTAAACAACTCTAAGTGATGTGAAGGTTGAAATTTTAACACATCTGCATTGAACATTTGAATCTGACATTTCAGTACTGTGCTCTGAAGGATTTCTAACAACTTGTGAAGAATGGCATACATTCAGTTTGGTATCCTTCTGGATTCGGAGGCTTCTAACACATATTCCATTTATAAAMTATTAAGGTCATACTTTTCTCAAGAATAACTGCCACTGCTGCAAGACTAAGTATTTTTGTTGGACAAATTTAATTATGAGGGGGAAAACAAGTCAACRGACAGGGAAATAATGAGTGATTTTTCTTAACAGTTTCAAAACCAGCATGTGATTAGCATGTTTAAAACTCTTTCCACCCTTTTGAATGGGATGGTTTACTATTACTTAATCAGTCCTGTAGTTAATGTCTAAATCGTTTTTATTGAAAAGTAGGCTGAGAGTACTAATTAACAGTACCCTGCAGGCCCTTTCCAGCAGGGGGAGAAAATGCTGGTAGAGTCAGATATTGTTAGATCTGTCCTGCATATTTACAGAGCATGTAGTAAGTCCTAATTTGCTGCACCTAATCATTAGAATTAAATAGCAGGAGGCATTTTGTTGGCAGATTTTTAGGCTGCAGTTCAGTGAACGCCTAAATTTTTTTTGCAGCCAGACTRTCAAAAGATTTCTTAACTCTTCCTGAACTTTCCTCTCTCTTGTGCTGGCACAGTAGTTGTTGCTGCAATAGTGAGCTGGGTGAGGGAGGATCTGTTGAGCAGAACCTTTTTATGAACAGATAGTTCAGTTTCCTGTGCCAGTTCATCATGTAGCTGTAAAAACACTTGTGACACCCCAGGRCAGAACCATGTGTGGATGAGGCTGTTTAATTTAGCAGCATACTGGCTTGCACTGGTGTGGAAATACAGCACTGGTRTAAGCCTCAGTTTGTACTTCATCCCTTGTGTCTTCTCCTATTCCTCACCTTCATTCTCCTATCCCTTACCTTAAGGTTTTAATTTTTACTGTAACTCCCCCAAAATTCAGGGAACTGATTTTCTAGTAGCATAAAGGCTGCCTCTTATATCAGACAAAGTTAATCCAGAAGTGTTTCACAATAGCAGTGCCTTGGACAAAATTATAGGATGAAAAAAGGGAAATATATATTTGAGGGAAAAAACTATAAACAGGTGATAGAATTTATCAGATTAACTATRTTCTTTGGAGTAGACATAGACTGAGAGCATAGACATGTTAAAATCAGTACTGATAGAACAGTGCCACTGAAGCTGCTGAGGATGGTAAAAATTACCTGCTTCATGGTAAAATGGAGCTTGAATTCTTCAGGACAGAATTTGTGGGAGTAGAGTGCCCTTTGTAGGATAGAGGAAGAGCATTTCAGGGGAGCAGTATATGCCCTTGAGAGTCTATGGTATATATGCCTTTTATAGTTTTTAGTGAGCTTTTAATTATGTTTGCTTCCATGGATGCTTTAATTTTCCTTCTAAATTTTGTCTATTGGAGTTGTTCAAACACCTGTCTCCTGTTTTCATTACTATATGTGTAACTTAGGAGACTCTTTCTGTTTCTTTGACCTCGTCCTTTTTACAATCTAAGCAGCAATTTACAAAACAGTTTCATTTTTTTAAATAAATATTGTTGTAAAATAAAGAAGAAGAAATTATAAGTATTCATTATGATTTGTACTAACTAAAGTAAGCTTTTAAAACAAACTAAAAAATGATTTAGCTAAATCCCATATGTAGATCAGAGGCTATCACAATTTTTCAACTGAGATTTGGCCAGAAGAGAGTCTGCAAGGCACAGATTTATAGACAGGCTATTCAGAGGCAGCAAATGTTGTTGCACACCAACAGTACCATGATTGTGAGAAGCAACAGAAAAGATGCCAATGCTAGATATGCAGAGGGAGCAGGGTTAGAAGTAAACTCCTGTGTTTGTAGGAGTGCTTGGCACAAATCCATACAGGGTTTTAGAAAATACTTCTTGCCAGAACTACAGAGAAAACTTTGTTCAAATCACCCACTTTACTCAGAAGATTTTTCAGGTATCAGGTCGCTTTCTCTGAAAMATGGATCTTGCTATCTTCTAATTTTGGTCTTTTAATGCTGCTTCAGGAGGATGATCATCTTATTAAGGAAACAGCATCCAGCATTTCTGGTCATCAGCAGGGGGTGAAGAGGAAGGCTGATATGCCACTCGGGTCTCCATTGGAGCCAGGGCAAATACTAGAGAAGAATGAAGACAGTAAAGTCAAACTCAAAATCAGAGTAAGAAATGGAAATTCAACTTGCACAATGTGTAGGGTGTTCAGAATAACAGCAGTGGTGTCTGCTGGCTTCCCTTGAAGCTGTGTTCAAACAAAAGGCATGCTGTGTGTATATGTACAGCAGTTGTTGTGCTTACTTTGGCAAAATCATTTCCTATCAGATTCTTTATTGGCTGACAAGACCTAAAGTTGACAGATAATGCTCTTGTTAGCACAGCTTCACAGTAAATTAGAAAGAAGGAAAGACACTGACCCTTTTTWATGTTATTGAATTTTTATTCCTTTACAGTGGTAGATATCACTTCCTTTCCCTTTCACCCCCAGTTTACCTCAAAAATAAAGTATTTTAAATTCTGTTTAGTAATGTTTTTATGAATTATTAGCATCTGCTTATTT
Organism: Alauda arvensis; assembly: GCA_902810485.1. Classification (NCBI taxonomy): domain Eukaryota; kingdom Metazoa; phylum Chordata; class Aves; order Passeriformes; family Alaudidae; genus Alauda; species Alauda arvensis. The sequence goes on along the minus strand of CADDXX010000007.1, from coordinate 1,831,068 downwards.
GTTTTCCTGATATCTTAGTTCTCAAACTCTCAAGAGGAAGAGGAGATTGACATGGACACAGTTCATGACAGCCAAGCCTTCATTTACCATCATTTGAATATGCTGGAGAGACCATCCACACCAGGTATGAGTAACTTCATAGGCAAAGTAGTTGTAGCTTTTTTTCACTACAGTTGTGAGGTGTTTTTTGCTACTGCTTATTTCTATACGTACAGTGTTGGTAAGTGTTAAATGTTACTGGAATTCCAGGAACTGTGGAAAGGGTGCATAAGAACATTTCTTCAGGTTTCAGTAGATGTACAGATAAGTGTATGCATGTGTATTTTCACACATATCTATGTAAGACAAGTATAAATTGTGCTTATGAAAGGGAAAAGCTGAGGCTGGTGCCTTGGTGCCAGTGGTGCAGAAGCTGGAGGCTCACACTCCATTATGAGGMGTAACATAACATTTTTCCTTCCTTGGCAGATGCTCTATCCACTAAGGGAGTTTATTTCTTTCTTTTGATTTTTTTTTTCTTTAAAGAAAGGTAACTGCTGTCACTTCTCAGCTAAGAAATTAAGTTCTTATGGGACATTAAAACACAGGGAGGTCTAGTTTCTGGATTCCAGATGGCCTTCAGTTAATGACATGTGCCTATAGCCAACCTCACTAAGACAGCTTTGCTGTTAGATATCTAGAGTAGCAAAACCCACAGCTTTTTTACTTACTTCAACAGGGTAAAGGAGCAGGCTGCATATAGGTTACTCTCATGAACTTAGGAGCCTTTATCTGCAAAGCTTTAATTTAAACTTCTCAGAGCTGCTTTGAATTTTGTTCTCAATGTTATGGTCAACCATCACATTTTCTGTTATGGCAAAGAATGACATATCCAGGGCATGCAAGTGCAAAGCTGATCTGCTGAGGATTAGTATTTATAACTCTTACATGATATTTTGCAACAATTTTTTCACTAGATTTACACACTCCATGGAATATAAAGTCATAAACAAAACTCTGCCAAATCCATCACAAATAGGACTTAGGGGACCCTCTGTGTGCCAGGTCTGTGCTCCAGGATTGTTGTGGATTAAGTTTGTGCTGCAGGTCAGAAAGGGTAAAGTGACCAAGAGTGGAGCAGTGGCCACTTGAGTGGAGCTTTTGTAGACCCCAAGCAGACACAAGCTGCTTCAAGTYTCACTTGTGTCCTGAATGACCTTCTCACCTCTGYTGTTTACACATTCAGCACACTGTAMTACATTTTCTTTCTTAGGTCATAAATGAGACAAATGCCAGGTTTTGCACCAGAATTAATTTTAAATAGTAAGCCTTTGAAAAACATTATTTTGAATCTTCAGGTTATTTTATTCTTTTTTTTCTTTTTGTTTGTTTGTTAGAAACAGTTCCACTTCACATATTTTTTGCATCTAAAATTTCACCTGTTTCTTATTCATGGCATTTTTCTTAGAAGCAGGAATGTATGAATTACAGACTGAGTAAATAAAGATAGCTCAATCTTTAGGAAATGGTATACTGCTGAGAAGAAACAGATGGGGAAAAATAAAAGCATACATAAATGAAATTGTTCACACATAGGAGTGTTCTGTTTTACAAAGGAATCACAGGGCCTGTGAGGTTTTACAACAGTGGTGGAGGATGGGTACATTTCAGGGAGTGATGATTGTGAAATAGATTGACAGCAGTTCTGAAATGCTCTCAGTGCCTTGTCAGTAAATCTGTCTCAGTTTTGGCTCCTACTTGGAAGGAGAGCTCTCAGTCCACCCTCAGTTTTCCTCCCCCAGCTGTGGGCTGTATCCCTGCATGTCACATGAAGTGTTAGGTCATCAGCTGAACACAGCATGTGAAAAGCAGCTGCCAGGAGGAAGTTCACATTGGGTCCTGTCATATCTGGGTTTTTTGCTGGATTGTTGGGTTGTTTGGTTGTTTGTTTTTTTTTCATTTCCCAGACCACCCCAAATGATGACTTGAATTTGGCCAAGTTGATGTAACCCCCTCAACACCAGGAAAATATTATTTTCCTTTAAAAGTTGGAGGGGGGGAATTTYTTATATGGTTCTGCCCATGGATGTGAAAGGTTAAGGCTGAGACTATAAAAAAAGTTTTCTAATACAACTCCTGCTGGATTACAGGTTTTGGTGTTATAAGTACAGCACCTGTCCTAATTCATATAGAAAATAAATGGTTTAAATGCTACCAAAGCATCTGGACTATGATAGTAGAACTGTGGACTCTGGCAGTTGTAAGGAAATCTAATCATTTTGTCAAGAAAGTATTAAAACAAACAAAACATTAGTTGTGAACTGTAAAGAATGCTGTTGTGATGATTACTCATCTGYCCTTAGGGCTAGAAACTTGGTAGCCTCCTTTGAACCTCCAAGGCTATGCAAGGTTACATTTCTAATGTGAGAACAGCTTTTATTTGCTATTAATCATCAAGAATATTAGGAATGCTCCCTTCATTTAATCTTAAKATAAAAGACTTTCATGATCTCTAAGTAACAGATTTGATCTCTCAGGCTTTAAGGKGACTTGTCTTCCTCTGTTAACTCCAGTGAAATCAGATAAAGGTACACTTCTTTAATATTTCACTCATCTGAAAGTACAGTATGTCAGAAGTAACCYTTAAAAGGTTCTGCTGCATCTGTCTGTGGTTATTGATTTCTGCCTCCAGAATAAATGCCTGGCTGCAGGCTGCATGATCTGCCAGTGAAGTTATGTGTCATTATGACTCATCATTGATAAGCACTTAATTGAACTTTTTCCAACTAGTTTTGATGGTTTGAAAGTTGATAAAAAGCAGTATCCAATTATCTCTCTATTTCTGCAAAGGAAAGAAAAACAAAACACAGGATATTCTCTTTGTGCACTCGCAGTTACTTTTCTGATGACATTCAGAGGCAGTGAGCTTTGAGGACATCCTGAGCATTCAAACTCAGATCAAACACATTCCTTGGCCATTCTGTTAATCCTTTTGCAGTTTTCCAGAATAGTCAAATTGTAAATTGTTGCTGCTGACTTTGTGGTTGCTCTGTTTGCTGTGTAGATGTACATGGATCTTTGGAGGTCTAGACCACAGTCATAGTATTGATTGGATTGTGGTCTTGTTTATCACAGTTACTGCACATTCAGGAAATTATGGTTTATCTGGATTGACTTTTTTTCTGAAACAGTTTGAAACTGGACACACTGCATAGGCTGCAGTAAAGTGTAGAGGTAAACTACTGTAGTTACTATATTTAAACAGTACATTTACAGCAGCAGATCCAAACCTGTGGTGCAAATCACTGCACCTGGAGGTTGGATACAGGAGTAAATAGGAATTCAGTCCAAACTGTGTGAGAAGCCCTCTGCAGTTACCCAAGTTAGCTCTAAGTGCAGCAGTATATAAAAGTCCAGCCATTAGTGGCTCTCTGACAAAAAGCACACAGACAAATACATAAATGAACACTTCTTGGATTCAGGGACACCACTGACAATGATGGCTTTTTGCTTTACTTTCTAAGGAGGTAGAAGTTGTTACAACGGTTCTGTTAGAATGCCTTTTAATAACATATAATATTAGTTTCTGTTATTATATCTAACATATAATATTAGGATCTGTTACACTTTATTACTCAAGATATAACTGTTTCCAAAGTAGTAGCTCATAGGCTTTGAGGTTTGTAGATAAATTTGCCTCACTGAAGCATTGTTTGGTTAATGGCACACTTCACAAGGAGTGGAGTTTTCCAGTGCTKTACTCTAAAGTAAAGAAAGCAGCTTTAGTAGAAACACTAACTCTGTAGACAGTGACAACAGAAATGAGRATTGCATCAGTGTGTGGCTGCAGTGTGTCAGCTCCATGATTTGATAAAAACAACRTAATACTGTAGCTGTGACTGTTCTGAGAAAACAGCTAATCACTCTCAAATCCAGAAGATTAATAAAGCTAGCAAGTTTTCAGGTGAACTACCTGGAACTGATAGAGGCACAGAGTATTCTGAATTGGCTTCCTGATTGAGATATTCTTTCTTTCAAAAACTGTGATTGTTCTAGAGTATTAAAATAAATGCAGTAAAAATAATACCACATAGTTAAGCTATTATTTTAGTATAAGGCRGTATAGTTGTTAAATGAAAGTCAGATGGGGAAATCAAGCTTTTTACCAGTTAAAACACCAGCTTGCCTATACAATACTTTTATTTTACCTTTGGTATAGGTATAAGGAATTRTCTATCTGGTTTTAAATCCCACTAAAAAATTGGAGTCAAATGAATCTGTAAATCGGATCTAGTTAAAATGTTTATGTTGGTGCCAAATTAACTGATTTGCTTAGCATATCTTCAGAAAACCTTTGGCTGTTTTTTTTTTTTTTGACTAGACCATTGCTTTTCACCCTCAAACTTTTAATTTTTGTCCCATGGACCTTAAAAGAGCACTCTGCTAGAGAGAAAATTTATAACCTTTTTCAGAGATGTATAATTTGAAAATTCTGGTTCTTTAGACTAATTACAGGACATTGCATTCTGGAAACTTGAAATCATTTATGCTTGGTAACTTTTCCCATGTTCTTTGTTGGTGGTTCAGCAGATGCATAAACACAGCATTAAATTAAAAAATAGTGTGTCTTGGACATTTCCAGAGTCACKAAAAAGAAAAGAAGAAATAAGGTAAAATGGGATAATTTTGAAACTGTTCTTACGGTACTTTCCATTTTTTTAATGTTTTCTCTTTAGAGAAAATGCTAGCCAGAGATGCAGTTCAACYGCTAGAACAAGAGAGTGCACTACCTTTCTCATTGGAATTTTTCTTTGGGTTCTGGAAGAGGCACATTAAGTGCTTGTGTGCTTGTATTGCCATCCCCCTCTTCCCAGAGCCTGTCCATGTCAAGTGCAGCAGCAGCAGCCTGTCCTCAGGACCCATGGGCTTCAGCCTTTGCTACGATTTGTGAACTTGTCTTCTCCCTCTCTGCTGTTTCAGTAAATTAKGATGCAAATGGGGTAGTTTCAAACAAGTGTCAATTTGTAAAAATCCTCTATCAGCCAGCTGTTCTACATTCATTGGCCATGCAGAGAAAYGGAGGCTGTAAGTGACATCCCACTCTCTTCACACAAAATCAGAAACATAGGAGGGTCCATATGAAATTAGCCTGTTAAAGTCTCAAGTTACAAACTATAAAAGTTCAAAAACAAAATAAGAGGAAAATAGCTGAAATACTCTACCCAACAATACACCAAGGAGTATTAAAACTTAAGTGGACAGGGTATTAGAATTATCTGACAGCACTTTGTATTATGACAGAAAATGTTACTTCAAAGCTTATCAGGATCCAAATCCCTTTAATTTTAAGTCCAAGCTACAAGATCTATGTTTTCATATTTTATTCTCTCAGCATTTGTATTTTTCCCTGGGGCAAACAGTACTCAAATATTCTGATCTTTCTCCCATGGGATCATAATCCTGTCTAATTTTAAACACCTACCCAGCTAGCTGGAACACCACAAAGCCAACAATTACATTGGAATCTCCACATCCTAAACAGGAGGAGATGAGTGTGGATAGGCACATGGATGCACATTTTCTTCCAAGGAATGCTGCTGACCACTTCAGAAGCAGCTCCTGGCCTCACCCTCTTCTTATTGTGTGCTTGTGTGTGTTGTGAAACCCGGGCTTCAGCCCTGCTCTCTGTGCCAGGAAGAAGTGGGTTCCCTGCAGGCAGAGGGAGTGCTCTGTGCCTCTTTGCATCAGTCCTGCTACCCCTATTGATAAAAGGATGATTATGCTGCCCTGTGAGGAATTTCTGTTTAGCCTTGCTTTCCTTAACTACACTTGCCACGTTCCTGGAATAGGCTTTAAGTAAATTAGAAGGAAGAAAAAAAACTTCTGCAGGTTCAACACTGATTTTTATGCATGGAGATCTGTTACATTTTCATAGAGCTTTTCTAGGTGTGTCCATTTTGACAACTGAGTTTGGTAGTTTGTGATCAATCTTTTGGAGCCATCATCCAGGATCAATGTATTTGATTCTTGTTTCAAAGCACTCTTTAACAGTAGGAAATTTTCTGGGTAGCTTTTACTTTTGCACTGAAAAACCCAAGAGGCTAAGAGTCACTGTTGAGCTCTATGAAGAAATAGTGTGTGTACTCCAATTGCTGCCTCAGTAGAAGCAGACTTTTGTAATAACTTTTTCATTTCCTACTGACATCTTTTCCATATTACCAGTGCTGACTGTCTCCTCAAGCATCAGTAGCCCTTGAGCTGCAGTTGGTTCCCATTTCTCCTTTTCCTGAGGATCTTCCTGTCTCTCCAGGTGGTCACCACCACCCCTTTGGTCCTGTTGGCTTAAACTACTATTGTATCTGCTCCCTAACTTACTCCAGTGAATGGTGTTTAACTGCTTTAACAAACATATTTTTTAATAACACACTGAAATAAGTAATGAGGTGATAATACAGACTTAGCCTTAGCAGAGCTGGTAGTTCAGTAAACTGCAGGAAATGAGCACAAGTGCAACAGAGTCAGGAGAGTCTGGTTGCATCCTTCATCTTCACTTGACACTGCTACTACATCATCCCTGCAGACTTTACCCAGTTTTTATACCAGTTCTGGTTAAAATTTTTTAAGTTCACAGGCTTAGCTTTGGTTTGAGGTTGTTACAAATGTAGTGTCTAGACTTACTGGTTTAGTTTCCATATAAAAATAACTCTACAATTTGGAATTAATGCAGCTGGGAAGTTCTAAGAGTTTGTGTCATGTTGTGTGGGTTTTTTCTTTATTTGAAGTTGACTTGAGTTTGCTATGTGTATTTTAATGTATCATGTGCCTGTAGCTTGAGAACACATGAGAATGTCTTCTGTACTTTAGGTAATCTTTTGTACATTTTCTATACAACCAACTTCTTCAGGCTTTTTTCCAAGACCTTTATTTCTGTGTTTCTAGGAGCTCTGTTTGTGTCACTGCCACAGTTCACTGTAACTACTGCAGCCTATTTTAACAGTGTCAAATACTGCCTGCTTTGGTTTTCTGAGATACAGCCTCCACCCTTTCCTTTTCTAATGGCCTGAGCCAGATATACTCCTTTTTTTCTCCATTGTGTTGTCTGTGTCATGGGTGGTTTTGTRCCCTTGCAGCTGCTAAATAAAGTTGTCTAAACACTGAATGCTTTAGAGGAGGGAGCTCAGATTATGGGGATAGGTTTAGATACAGGAGGAATTCCTTCTAAAATACAATTGGCAATAGTTACATAGGAAAGCAGTCTTGTACTTTTTTGCATCAAATGCAGTATACTTGCACACTGTCTTCATTGTTGAGAATGGCTCAATGCATTGAAATCAGCAAGTGGCAGTTGGAGTTGGTGTGCATCTCYTCTACCTGCCATAAGATACATAAAAAAATAAAGTTGTGAGTTCTAACAATAAAGTTTTGCATTGATAACATGAGCTTACTGCTGCTTAGTTCTGATTAAATAAAAATGAAAGCTTTTAAAAATACTTTTATATTAGAGATATGAAGTTTACAGGAAACTGTTGTACCCCAGACTAGCCTCCTTTATAACCTCAACAGAATTTTATATTGCACCATATTCCTGCCTTGTGGTTGAGACCAAACATATTTCTAGAAAGACATCATTTTGCTKTTCAAGCAGTAGAAATTCCTCCATGTCCCATAGTAAGTTATTGATTATCCTCACTATAAAAATGTTTTGTGTTTCTATTCTGGCTTCCAAGCACTTCATATAGATGCAGATTTTGGTTTTTTCCAGACATATTTATAAACAAACAAACAAAACCCAGAACAGCTGTACCATCTAGAAATTTTCTTATATATATGCATGATTGAATCACCAATCTTTTGGGTAAGGCTAGAAAAATTGCATGGAAATTGTTCTCAGTACTTGCTTGCCATAGTACAGGGACCTGTCTCTTTAGATTTGAGGAATCATTACTGTAGACAAATCATTCTTTGCTCTAGAGTTACACAACCAACCAACCAAACAAAAAGAGGTACTGGAAAATAAATGTGTTTTCATATATACAGAAAAAGGTAATTGCATGGTAACATCAAATAACACCATTTCTTGTTTTTTATTTGGGATATTTTCACCAAAAACTGGATGGAAAAAACCCCCCATGTTTAAAGTAGCAATGAAGAAAATCCATTTTAAATAATACTTAGAGGATTAGYTACTTTTGAAAATCTGCTGATGCTTTTCTGCATTTGTCAAGTTGTTAAAGCATTCTTGGAATGTGAGTGATTTGATTCAATTTCTGTGTAAAGGAATCTGAGTGTTCCTACCTTCCAGGCATTTCCACTCTTTAACAAAGGTATCCTTAGAATAATGCCCTTTAATCTATACTATTGAAGCTATTGCAGGCTGTCTGAAATAATGAAATATTAAATGAGCCAAAGACAGAATGTGAAAGTCGTTCCTGAATTGAGATGTCATGGATCATATGTCCTTCCTATCCTGATTCAGATACCAGGCTTGCTCAATATATAGCTAGTTCTAGTGTATACACACACACACACACACACACACACACACACACACACACATATATATATATATGTATGTATGTATATATATATGTTCATGTGTATATATACTGACACATATGTATGCTGATAGAGATGGTATAATTGTCTTTATTGGGATTTGGTTTTGTTTAAGAAAAAAACCTTGTATAATCTTTCAAATAACCTAAGTTGGTTGTAAGAGGCAGTTTTTAGAAAAATCAGTTTAATTTTTCCCTATAAAAAAGGTTGTATGTTCTTGCAGGGACCTTTACCTCCTGACTAAAAATAGTTCACATCCCAAAAATACACTTTATTATGCCATGCCAGTCTTGCACATTATATCGGAATTTTTCACAAGCAGTTGTATTTGCATTATTCAGGGTATAGTAGCCTTCCTACTCTGTTTGAAAATGAACTTCAGGAAGCTGGTATGACTTCAAGTTTCTTAGGGCTCTTTACAGTTCCTGACTGTCTGGGATACTGGTATGCTGTTGAGGAAGGAAAGACCATCTCTAAAAATTGTCAGTAGTGTGGGAACTTTAATGACATGTTCAGAGACTTCTCTGAAGCTAAATGGTACAAGCATCATAACAGATTCCATGTTTTTATGTTTAAATTGATGCCTTGAGATAATKTAGGTTTTATGTAGTATTTCAGAAGTCCTTCTGTTTGGAAGCAATGCCAGTCAAACATTTGCTAATCCCACTGTACCCATTGTTTCAGGTAAGGAACAATCCTCGGGAGAGATAAACATGCACCCTGTGTCAGCAGCTCCGCTCTCGGTGTTCAGTAAAGAATCAAACTCCTCAAAACACAGCGACCACCACCACCATCACCACCATGAGCACAAGAAAAAGAAGAAGAAACACAAGCATAAGCATAAACATAAACACAAACATGATACTAAAGAAAAGGAAAAGGATCCCTTTGTTTTCTCTAACAGTCCAGCCAGTGCACGATCAATCCGTTCCCCATCGCTTTCGGACTAATACCAATGGCTTCTCTGGAGTTCAACTTGAAATATTCTTGGAGTGCTTAGAAGGATGTACATAACTATAGCTTCTATCTTTTTTTATGGAACTAAGAATATGTGAATTGCCTTAGCAATTCAGAAGCTCTGCCACCTTTGAAGCCTTCTTTTATGCATAAGTGGTTGTTGAAATCTGATTCAAAAAATATGGTTTATGATTCTGACTCATTTTGTATTTCACTGTTCTCCACACCTCCCACTCTTTTTTTTCCATTTTAAACAAAGAAAACAGCCCTTTATGTCAGGGCCCCATGTTCACTGGCAACCCCCTGCACATCACGCTTACCATGTGTATTGCCAGAATCAATTCTGGTTTAATSCTTTGAAGAATGTTAGAAGCAGAGTATGTTTTAAGCTGAAGCCAATTGCCAGGCCTTTGGTGATAGACTGTTTCCAGAGCAGTATTGTATAACTAAGTGTGGATCTCCTCAGAAGACAGGGATTTTCTTTAGTCTTCAGCTGACCTGTTTCTTGCTTTAACCATTGCAACGTCATGTCAGGCTTCAAAAAGAACAGTATATAGAACATTTGCATTTTTCAGATACTAAAACTCTTGAAAAATTCCAGGCTGCTTTTAAGCTGGTGGTATTTATTATGGACATGAGCCTTTGAATATGATTAAATTCTGCAATTGTTTTTGGAATTTTAGCAAAATGCATAATGCATGTTTTGTCCTGTAATCAGGCTTTTAAAAATCCAATAAAGTTTGCGAATTATTTTGACAGAGGCAGAATTTTTTCTTCAAGCTTACATTGGAATATGCTTTTGGAAGATGTTTGCTAAAATAAAAAAAAAAAATCTGAAAAGTTTAAAAATTAAAATATGTATTCCTTCCTCCTGAGGGGTGGTTTGTTTGAAAGCAAGATCAGCTCATGAATCCATAGGAGAAATATATCAGTAGATTAAACTAGGTCTGGGACTTGAAATGATGGATACATTTAAATTTCTTTAGCTGTGTTTTATGCAGTGTACTATTTACACCTAGGAAGTGTTTTATTTAAGAACTTTATTTTTAAAAAGTTCTGATGATAGAAATAAATAATCTCTGCCACTTTTTATCTATTTTCTTTATATGTGTGTAGAGGCAGTGTTTTATTTCCATGTACTGGTTAGCTTTTGTTGCCAGAGTTCACATAGCGTTCTATAAGATGGTTGTATTTGTGTTAAATACTTTTTAAATCAATTTTCACAAATTTTCATGAGAGACTGATTCTCCTTCTTAGAGCAAAGACAGAAAGTTCAAGAGGGACCCAAGAAGACTTTTTTTAAGCTATATTCTGTTTCATGAAAGTTAATAAATACTTTTATATTCAATACCTGCTGGTGAATCCTGTAGTTCTTGGAATAAAAAGTTATCTGTAGACTAGAAAGATGTTAGGCTCAGGTACTTTGTAATATGCATATGCTTACTTGGTTATTCAAACACAGTATCCTTTTGATACTGCATGGATAGTTGTGCTGATAATTACATCTGGAACACGTTTGGGCTGGATTCAGACACAATGGGCCTGGACAGCCCTGCAGCCTCTCCTGGCCTGCTGCTTTGCTGTGTCAGGGGAAGCCCACCTGGGTTTCCTTTTAGCAATAACTGTGAGCTCTTGGAGTTTAGGTGAGCTAAAGGTGCAAGAGGAACACCTAAGCATGGGCTCAATGAGGTACTGAGTGTGCTTTGGGTACTAACCCTGTGTGCAGCTCAGCTCAGCACTCCTTGTGAGACATCGAGGAACAGCTCAGTGGAAATGTTCTGAGGTGTTTTTCCCTTAGCTAAGCAGTGATGTAACAGTGCCAGGGCTGTTTGTGGGAGACCTGGGCTAATAAGCAATGAAAGCTGGCATTGTTTGGCAGATTGAAGGCAGATGCATTTGTGTTTTAAAAATGAGGTCATGGATAATTTAGACTGGTGTCGTTTCTACTTTCAGAGATGTGGATTTGCAGTCTTAGGCTGAGGGAAAATGTATTGTCAGTGACAGAGGCACAGAACTGAGGCAGAGCTGGAGCACAGGAATTCTGCCATCAGAGGTTTTGCTGTATGACTTTAAGAGAAATAATAAATACACACTGAGAAAATACGGTGACAGTACTGCCAATAGAAAATTGGAAGGTAGGGGAGGGAGGGGGAGAATCTAAAGAAACTTTTTTCTGAGTTACATCACGTTCCTGGTTCACTTGTCCTTCACATACCTAAAATATTGCTACAACAAAAAATGTTTATCAGTTGTTCTTGGTATTTCCTTCAGGAAGGGAGGGATTAGTTTATTCACAAGAAAAAATATTTTTGTTGAATATTATGATGGAAAGCATTCTACCAGGCACCTAATGATGATGTGAAAACTCATTTCTTGTAGATTTTTAGCAGCAGATTGGCAAAGGTCTGCAGGGGATGTTTATGGGATGCTTCACCCCACCACAGTGCTGGGACCTCACTGCTATGGTTGTTCTCGTGGTTCCTTTAATCTTCCATTCTGTCAGTGGAGTTCTTGTGGTGCCTCCCTGGATGTGACCAGCACTTGCAGAAGGTTTAGAAAACTGAGGTCTTTGCCTGCCAAAGATCTCACTTATTGTGGTTTAGCTTGAGTGTTTTCTTCTACTGAGAAACTGATGACAATTTCAAAGTTACAATGTGACATCAATTCAAGTTAAAATTGGATATTCGGACAGTGGATTAATCTCTGTTCTCTCCACCTTCAAACCTCATACAGGTTCCCTGTAAGCTTTGCACTTGTTTTTGATCTGGGTTCTGATTTTGGGTTAAAACTCCTGCTTTATAGTGACTCCTGTTAAACCAAAAGGAAAAATATTTTACTTGAGTGAGGTATTATCCAAATACTACAAGAATGCACATTACACATATAAGTAGATTTAATGTGTTGTTAAAAATATGCAAAGCAATCAAAGTCTGGATAATTAATTTGGATATATCAGCTTTTAACATGAATTCCWTTAGTTTGCTTAATATAAACATTAGAACACATGCAAGTGTAGGGCAAATATGTAATGCTAAAATATTTGTATGTGTTCCTAATGCAGACTTTTCATTGGGTTTTGTCTTTATTTCTCAGTGTAATTATAGAATAAAATGTCCACAAAGTAAGTACTGCATCTCTTAAATTTGTAGGCACGCCAAAGCATCTAATGAGGACATAGCTCCTCTCCTTAGGTGTCCAGGTGAGCAGGAGTTTCAGCTTTGCTCAGTCACTGCCAGGCCCTGTCATTGTCCCAGTGCTGTGGAGGGAGGGACAGCAGGATGCACCTTCATGGAGTCCTGGGGTGAGCTCAGAACATCTTTGTAAATTCTGCTGTCCATAAAGCACTCAAACTGACACAGGGCTCCTATCGACGAAAATTAGTGTCTTACAGTGTTTRGCTTTTGGGAATATAAGAGCTTCTTAGTTTTAGTTGATTTCATATTCATAGAAATAGATTTTTTTCAAATTCTAATGCAAGAAATTTTGAGTCATCGTTATTTTCAGTTCTTTGGATAGTTTATTCTCAGAACTTAAGAACCCAGTTTTTAGTGGAGCATCAGTATTAAACAGCAGCCCTTAAAATACACAAGGTAAGTAAAAATGTTTTAGATTATATTTAATTACTTCTGTATGTTTCAGTTTTTATATCTTCATTAAAAATATATATTCTTAAATATATATTTACTTTTTGATTTTATAATTCTAAATTACAATAATCTGAGTGTTTGCATATGAATTAAGTCACAGCAGCTAATACTTAAAGTCTGCATTATTCCATAGTCACCTGATGCCATAAATATAAGTATTCTAAACACATTTCTAAGGCTCTTTTTTCTACTATTATTTTTGTCCTGATAAATTACAATGTTAGCAATCTTTGTTGATGTAGAAGAGTCAGGATTTCATTTGAAAGACTTTGCATTTTGTTGAARAATCCTTTAGTTGGTATGCTGCTTMGAWTGTGGTGAGCACCATAAAGTGACAGAACAAACAAAAGCATATTTAGCTGGATTTTCTTAATTTCTGAATGAATCTACATGAGTATGCTTTGGGCTGCTTTAACAGCTTGTCCTTTGTGCAGCACAAGCTCTTTTTGCCCCACAGCTCCTGACCCYACAGTCWCATGTAGGATTTTTTTGCTAGYTGGGCTCTTCTGTGGCCTGATACAACTCTCTAACCTGTGAATAGAATTGGGGTTATTCTTGCACTGTTAGTGAGCTGAAACTTTTGGGCAGAGGCTGAGCAGGCAGCAGGGCTCATGGCTGGCTTGTGGAGTCAAGGGTGGAGTGGGAAGAGGGAGGGAGGGAGGCGCGAGCAGGAACAAAACCCTCTTTGGCAGCAGCAGCCCAGCTCATTTGGCTCCACTGCTTCTTGTGACTGCTCCGAGAAAATCATACAATGGGGAGAATTCAAGTTTTCACATCTGTGCCTCTTTGGGAGTCTTAATTTTGTTGTGAATTGGTTGAGTGATTGTTTTGAATCAGATTCATTTTGGACATTTTGGAAGGCTGGAGTGAGATGAGCTTATGTTATGAGCTTTGTTGTGTTAAAAAAAATTGGTCTCAATGGTAGAGTAGAAAACTTCAAAAATTACTCCAAAAGTCATTTCAGGTCAAATAGAGCTTTATTAATTACTTTTTGCTTTCTATTATTAATAATATTGTATATTTCTTTTATCCACAGAATTGAATTTCACAAGAGTTACTCTGAAGCAATTCATTCTGAAAATGCACTTTTAATTTTCTAAATGTTTCTATATTTTGTAAATAAAGCACACTGYGAAGTGTAAGTAACTGGTTAAACTTCTAAATTAAAATACTCCCTTAAAAAAAAAAAAAAAGGCAGAGTTTGAAAGTGGAGTACAAATGAAAGCAGATTGCAAGACCTGATTGATTCTTCCCCTTTTCAAAACTGTATTTCTGGGCCAAAAAAGTTTCTTTTGAAACTTAGCTGTTTTGTAGCTTATTTCCCACCCAGGAGCTGAATCAAAGCATGTGGGGGAAGAAGGTTTCTTGGAAGTTTTGAAACTATTTGACTGCAATTTTTCAAGTTGATAAGGATGTCATGGAAGTTTTTGATAATGCATTATTGCCTTGCTAGTTTTAGTTACTTAATTCCTAGTTTTTCTGTACAGTGATAAACTTGAGATAGGGAGGAAGAGAAGGGTCTTGGATGGTCTRTTACCTGAGGGAACAGAGACTTGGAGAGATTAAAAGGTCACCCATCAGCTCTGTCACTCACTCTCCTAAGGGAGCTTCTGCTGCTTTTARSTATTACAGACCTGCTGCTGTCATCACTTCTTTTCCTCTATTATTTCKTTGCCCTCAAGTCTTCTTCCAGTTTATAGATGCAATAGATGTCAGAGGGATGTCCAAGCTTCAAGAAAGACAAATCACTAAATTTGAAAGACATCCACTAATGCAGAGGGTTGAAGCTGCTTAGGAGCAGGTTGGTACCCTRCACTTGGGGATTTGAGTCTTGTCATGGCTTTTCATGGTCTGTGCCCAGCTCTGTGGCCAGCAGGCTGCTACAGCTCATTTCTCCTCTCTGAGAACCAAACACAGACATTCCTTGTCCTTTGTGGACATTTTACAGTTCCAGAGTCTGTGCAAGCATCTTTCTTGTGTTTGGGGCAGTATATATAAAAAATRCTTCTCCATCTCAAATGTCATTTTATAATGTTGGGATTCTTCTTATGTTTGTAATTGAGCAGTTGACTAATTTGGAAATACTGAACACCTTATGTTGCTTTTAGTTTGAGAGTCAGATTTTTACAAAGAGACATTTGTTTTTATAGCACTGAAAATCTTCCAGGTGCTCTATGAAACACTCAGCACTTAATAAATAGGATAAGACATAAAGGAGGAGAGAGAACAAAAGCTTTTTGTRCATCTCTTTGTGGAAGAGAAATGTAATTACACTGTGGGAGAACTGATAAAGGACTTCAAGGAATTGGTTGTTGACTACTACTATGATGAAGGCCTCAGAGTGAAATAGTGTGGAGAGGGCAGCTGGAAACAGTACTTTTTGCAAAAAAAGTTAACAAAATTAATTGGAGATAAAATCATTTGTGAAAAGCAAACAAGAAAGTGGTAATGTATATAACATAAAACAGMTGCCTAATTTTTGACCATTGTCCTTGAGTGTTGTATTCCCTAATGGAGAGCCTAGCAAGAGTCCCATTTCTTTTTCAGAGTCAAGCAGTGTATCATGACTGAATATCTGTCATCCAACAGAAAGTAACACTTTTCATTTTCCTTCAGAGATTTGTGCTGTAAGGAATAGAGAAAGCTTCTAAATATGTGATTTACAGCTATATTATGAAAATCAAATCTACTTTGAACCTGAGTTACCTATTCTGTATAGAATATGTAATGTGTACTTGGGCTGCACAGAAACACAGCTGGGAATTATTGCCTTTGAGTTGTATTTTCATCAGCATGTATTTCTGACTGGGGCTGTGAGCAGCTGGACCTTTGTGTGAGCAGCTGTGAAAGCTGGACCTTTCCTTAGAGTCTGAGATGATTCGGGGTGATCAGTGCCACCATTTGAAGCAGACACTACAACACCATTGAGAGCCCCTTCCAGCTTCCTCAGCTTGAGTTCCAGTTTTTCTCATTCCTCTACCTTTCTTGTACTTAAAGATGATGGAGGTTTCACCTGAGGATGATGGGAGGATTCAGTCTGGGCAGATTTTCAGGCTGAGGTGATTCTGCTCCACGTGCTGGGCTCCTGAAGCAACCCCTGGCAGTTACTTGTCTGCCACAGAAAAGAGGGAAGCTGTAAATCCTAGAGTGTTTCTTGGTAACTGATATTTAAAGATGAATTAGGATAAGACATCCACAATGCTATTGCTGTTAAAAGAAGGGCCAGGTGAGTTGTTGCATGTGTAGTACTTAATATTCTTGGGCCTTTGACATTCACTGGGGGGAYGTGACTTTCCCACCTTTTTGGATCCTGGTATAATTCAGAACTTTGTAGTTTCTTTTTGTATTTGCAGAGTTAATCTCTGTGAAGGCAGCATCTCCCTTTTCCTTCAAATTACTGCTCTGGTCYTCTACTTACATACTAATTACTTCTCTGCCCTTTCAGGGGGGGCAAAAAAGCACTTGCAGGCACCCGAGCTGCAGTCAGAACTGCCAGGGCTTTTTCTCCAGCCCAACAGCACAACATCATTGTGACTGATGTGTTCATCAACTATACAAAGGGGATGGACAGAAGGTGAAYCACTGTGAACCTCTCCTTAGCTGAATACACTGTACAGAAAGGCCACCTCACACCCCATCAGCTCTCAAACTCCTCCCTGGCACCATCCCCCTGCTCTTCTGTCTCCCCTCTTCCTTTTCTCCATTTTCTTTTCCTCTGCTGCTGTTTAACAGTTCCCCAGCTCAGACATGATTTCAAACCTCATTGAGATGAGGAGCTGCACCAGAAGATGGAAGTGCATTTATGCACAGGGCATCAGTGGATGCCACCAAATAATCTCTCATGGCCTTGAGACAGTTACAGAGATGGTAAAAGCTGCATATGTACATGTGCTGATCAGAGCATCTGGTCATTTGCCACTGGCTACTCCCAAAACTTGTTCTGCTTTTTCAGAGGTTTTGACTGTCCCTAGTGTTTCCTGCAGCCCGGATGGATGCAGAGTTCTGCCCTTGGCACAGCTCTGGGGTGCTGGAGTGACTGGGGACAGGGAGCAGCACCAGTGCCTGGCATGTCTCTGCTTTCTGGGCTGGGACTCATGCTGGTGCTGCAGCAGCAATCAGAGATCTGTTTGATCAAAATACAGACAGCAATTCACCTCCACACACTGCTCATGTCCAGCACTGTTTACAGGCTGGCCTGGGAACAGGTGACTGAGCAGCATTTTCAGCCCAGAGGAAAATAGGTAGTTTTGTTTAGGATTGGGTATTTTTTCCTTTTTGGAAGGCTACTCTGTTTTACATCTTAAGCATCTGAAATTGGCCTAATCATGCACTATGCCCTTTCCATTCCTTTTATAGATATAAATAAATCATATTTGTTCTGAATTATTGCAGGATTTCTATATAAATTGACTTTATATGGCACTGATCATGCCTCTCTGAGTTAATAATGCTCACACTAAGGTTTGATTCTGAAATACAGCAAAACCTTAGAAAGGCATAGGGAAATGAGAGGCCCCATTGTGAGCTAATGACCTCTGTGAAGGAACCAACATGTCAGCACTGTAAAATGAGATMCACTTAATAGCTTTTCACAATGGATGCTTGTACACCATACACATCAGCATACTGTGAAGTGGCTTGTTATGATAAGACCATAATATAGAACTTTTCTGTTGAAATGGTTCTCTCTCCCTACTTCTTGGGAAATATTTGTTCAAATAAATATGTGGGTTAGTGAGGCAACAGATAGTTATTTGTCTCTCAAGTGTGAGTAATGTAATATGAACAAGCATTAATGACCTAACTCCTTAATTCAACAGGAGATCCTTATTTTTCTTACACGCTAGCTTATTTCTTAATATTTTGGAATCCATTGCTCAGTGTGTGTTGTGTGTTCCCAGGGGAGCTGAGAGCAAGTTACAAGCTTTGGATTAACTCTCAGTTTTGCTTACTTTATCATCTCTTGGACTCTCTCTGGGGCTTCTTCAACTCAATGGCTGGCAACCATGTGTATCTGCTCCCTGAATCATCCACTAACATCTGCCTGAAATACTGAAAGACTCACATTTTTCATTGGACATGAGAGGTCAAACTGGCCAAACCATTCACGTGATTCAGGAGTCCTTGCCTCCTTTCCAGAAGAGACTGGCATGGCCAAAACAAAGTCCTGTGAATTTCTGTGAGTTAGCACCTTGACACAAGGCTGAAGCAGTCACATAATCACTGCCACCAGGGCAGGGGAAGCAGAAGGGAACTTTGGGCTCAGCCATTCCACAGTGAAGTCTGTTGGCTTGGACAGACCTCAGATGAAAGCGAATCAAACATGAAATAAAAAGCTAAGTTAGGCCAGGGAGTGAGGGAGCTAAGTGAATGGGCAAGAACTGTGAAAGGGAGCCAGTGACAGGCCATAAAGTCAAAGGAAGGTCTGAGAGGCAATAGCAACAAGGAAGAAGAGCTGGGTATTAAGGAACAATGAGCAAAGATGACTAGACAGAATCATTTAGAGCCAYGATCCACCAGGCTGTAACCAAAGGTTCAGGAGTCTCACTGCTCCTGGCCAACAGGTTTCAAATCCATTTGCTTAAAATACATGTTTCACTCCTCTGTAGGCATGAGTTACCAAAGGGATGACAGCTACAACAGCTGTGGTTGCCAATCTCTTACCTCATGCAAGCCAGACATGTTCCAGTACTGCTGTTGAACCATGAAGGAGGCAGCACATCATCAGCACAATAGGAATTGCTCTTCTTTGAATTTAGTCTTTTAAAATAATTTAGAAAAAAACAAACCACAAAGCACTCTCTTTGGAGAATGTGAATGAGGTCCATTTGAATGGACATAAGACCATCTGGGCAACTTTATGCAGTCCTTTGACATTCAAGTATGATGAGACAATCTCAACACAGTGTCTTGAGTGGGGAATGGGGCTGTAGGAGAAATCTGGTCATGCTCAGATCAGCTCAATCTTTTTCTGGAGAGCTGGATTCTGTTTCTGTGTCTCTGAGGCAGAATTATTATGAGATGCTGTGAGGTCTTTTCAGCTGTAATTTTTAGAAAAGGTAATTTTTTAACTTCTCTGTTCAGCACTCAGCTTGAAATGCCCAGCTCTGGTGAGGAGAACTGCTGAGTCTTGATGGGTTCTGCAGGTAGCAGGTCTGTGCTGCACACATCCAGTACAGCCAGTCTCTGGTAGTGCCTATTACAGACTGTGGCATTACTGCTTTAGAATGCTGTGCATTCTTGAAACTGGCATTCTTGTAGTCTTAATATAGGCTCTTAAATGTAGTAGAAATAGTTTGTTAATATCCCTGTGTCTCATCTTCAAGTGGTGCTGTCTTAACCTCAAAGGATTGCCATCAAGGTATTTTTGGAATCTGCTTGGACACCACTGCAAGGACATTTCTTGTTCCTCTTGTCCATAGAGAAGCTTTGAATGGTGCTCCACAATGAAGAAGTCAGAAATTTGCCTGCAGTGACTGTGCTGAGCTGTCGCTGGCAGCACCTGGCAGATTCAGCTGGTCCTGCAGCCCTGATGTGCAGCTCTGCAGCGTTTGAACAAGAAGCTTGTGTGCCCCTTTCTTCCCACAGCATTTAGCATTGCAAAATGGATGTGTCTGGGAGCAAGCTGGCTCAACATTCCTGATCTGGAACAGCTCTCTGCCTGGGTTTGCTGTGTGGTGTTCATGTGGGAAGCAGATGAAGCAAGGGTGTAAAAACATCTGCTGGTTGCTGTGGTTGGTGTTGTTTGAAACAAGGGTCTACAGCACCAAGACCTGTGCAGAAAGCACCAGAAGAGGATGAACATGGGCCAGAGCAACAGACATGAATCAGTGTCTGAGCAGAGGACAGACTGAGTGGCAGTGGGAATCTATCCTGCTCTGAGTGACCTGGAGTACATTTTGGGTGATGCATTTTGCATTTAGGTGATAATGCTGATACCCTAAGAGCATGCTAAAGCTGGTTGTTGCAGAGATATGAATATACTAAAAAATGCAGGAGAAATTTTGCCTACATTGGATGTCTTCTACAACACAGAATTTGTTGCTGTCTTGATCAGGTGCTCGGTAGCAGAGAAGCACAAAACCAGCTGTGAGCTCCTTCTGCAGGAGATTGTCCCTCAGCCTTGTGCTGCTTGATGAACACCATGTGGCTTCTCAGTACTTGCTCACTGTTTGTATTTCACAGGTGACCTTCGAGTCAAGTCAGTGGCTGCTCAGCATCCCCTGTTAAATCTGCCTGCTTTAGGGTCACTGTAAAACATCAGATGGACTTTTGGTGAATGTAATTGGTTTTCTCTTTGAACAGTGTTCCAAATTTAGCACATCTTCTCTGAAGCTCAGCATAGCACTTTCCTGGAGCTGCATCAAACCCCAGCACTTAGTGTTTAAAACTCAGTGTTAATGCCTGTGTGAGATGATGTTGTAACAGCCTCTGTCACACTTTGAGTGATGGTCTTGTTTTCTTGAAATCTCTCTTACCATCTTGGAGATATCAAATTTTGGAATCAAACACCGACTTTAATGCAGGAATGTTCCCCATGGGCCCTGATGTTTTCTCCAAGAGTCCTAACCTTTGTATACAATTGCTGCTGTTGATTTCCAGGAGATTGTCTCACATTCCCCCCCAAGTTTGGTGTCACCAAAAAGCTCACATCTCTTTGCAGCTAATCAGAAAGAAGGGCTGGGCAGYAGGAGATCATCTGAGTTTGTAGACACTGAAAGAACCCTTGATTAGCAGCTCTTGAGTTGAAGATTTATTAAATGATTTTATATATTATGTTCCTTTTCAAAGGACTGAATGCATCTCTTGACAAAATGAGACATCCCTTTTCTGCTTCTCTCCATTCTGCACAGTTCATGCTCCCCAGGGATGGGAGGAGTTCCTTTAATGAAATACAAACAAAAAATCTCAAGATTTATTGCTACATGGGAATAGCAATTAGTAGTTTCAATGTTTTAAACTTTTAATATGTTTTAACCCTCTTATTCATGTTTTCTAGGTGAGGAAATTGTTTTGGCTTAAAATTCCCCAGAAAGGCCTGGGTAATCCTGTTGCTGAAATACAAAATTTCTTTGTGTAATGGAAAGTGCATGAGCTGGGGAGACAGAAAGTGCCAGCTCTTGGATTGTTTCCTCAGACATTTGTAATGGATATGGATTAATTCAGAGAATCTCTTGGTTTTGTCATGAAGGGGGAACTTGGCAATCATGTTGTTGCTCATCCAGCTCAGAAGTATTTTGATGGAAGTGAATTTTTGAAATAAAGTTCACATCCAATCTGCTTTGTGGCCCCACGTGCAGGGTAAGATTTAGTGTCAGGTAAAGGAAGGGATCCCTGCTCTGAATGAACAGCCCAGCTGTGTGTGACTGCTGGGCCTGTTGCTAATGTTATTTCTGATGAGGCATGTTTACTTACTTTCACCATGACTGTCCAGAAAAACCATGGCAAGAAATGTCAGAACATTTGCCAAGTCACTACTTCACCCATCGAGCTGATTGTTRCTCAGTCTGGTTCCCATTAAGGGTTTGCTCCATCACTGCCTTTGCTCTTTGGGGGTATATTGATTACTTGTGGTGGGTTTTATAACAAACAGCCCTTTTTCAGGGATTACTCCCCCCTTTTCTCCCTGAGCCTGTGGCATGTTAGTAAATACAGGACTAATGTTTTCTGCTTCAGACAGAGTCTGTCAAAGACAGTTCATCCAAAGCAATCAAAAGCAAACTCCTTCCAGTGGTTGATTATTATATTATAACGTCTTTTGCAAAGCAAACAAAAWAGAAAAAGCCTACCTATAAAATAGAAGGAAATAAAGCTGAAAGAGGCTTAATTTCTCCTCCTGACAAGTATCTTATTTTTCTGYATATCAAAGCTTTTTCCAAGAATCAGA
Organism: Alauda arvensis; assembly: GCA_902810485.1. Taxonomy (NCBI): domain Eukaryota; kingdom Metazoa; phylum Chordata; class Aves; order Passeriformes; family Alaudidae; genus Alauda; species Alauda arvensis. Next base: position 1,809,042 of record CADDXX010000007.1, on the reverse strand, counting down.
AGTCCAGCAGCAGCAGTAGGCTGGTGCTGCCTGAGAGCTGGCCTGTGCCAAGGGAAGGTTTGGCAGGCAGGGTGTGGCTGCCTGGGGGTGCACACAGCCAAGCCCCCCATGGCAGCACAACCGGGGGGCTGAAGCCTCTCCAGGGGTTCCTCCAGAGCACAAGGGGAGATTCGACTGATAAAGAGAGGCCTGAAAGGCTGACTCAGATCTGCAGTCCCTGTGAAACTCTGCAATGGACAGAGGGGGCCTTTCACAGCCTGGGGTTGGAAGTCTGGCATTCTCCCCAGGCTCTGATTGAACAATTTCATCTGACGTCCAACCTGAGATGAATGGCAAAAGCATAAGGGGTCAGAGAGAGCAGACTGTTGCTTTGCAGGAGAGAGGCAGCACTCTTGGARCTCTCTAGATGTTGTATTATTGCTGTTATTTATTTGCATAGTTACACATAGATCCTGCTGCTTTTGCCTTTTGGTAAAGTATGAGCTGAATTAATACATGGGTGAAACTCTGCTGGAGGGTACGTGCTCCAATAATTAGTTTTAAAAAATAATAACTTTTAATTATTTGTATTTTATTTGTACTATGCATTTATACCTAAATTGGCTTTTTGTTGTGCATGAAGAATTCCTGAATATCTTGCAGGTAACTTGGGAAGGAAACAAGATGGGACTGTCCTCTACAAATCCTTTAAAATGGAGGAAGATGCCTTAAGAAGTCATCTCTTGAAGTATATTTGAGCTTAATTTTACTTTTGAAATTCGTATTGGTCTCCTGGAAGGTGTGAGAGAACTGACAGTTCAAACAGCAAAATTCTACTTCAGTAGTACTTTTGTATTTTCTGCAGGTGCTACGTTGAAAAAGGTAAAATGTGTTTTTTGCAGAAAGATGTTTACATGCTAAAATTTATGTGGAAATCACTGTCAGTGAGGCAAGAAGAGAAAGTGGAAGAAGGACAGGTGCTGACACCTGTTAATTTGTGCTAGTCTTCTCTAGGCTTGTTCTCTGAAATGTTTTTACTCTGAGGTAATGGATTTAGGGGTGTGATGATAGCAAGAGTCTCAGCAGGCTGAATCTGGAGGTGTTCTCACCTTTTGAGCCAAAAGTGGTGGTAAGAATCAGCAGTGGTACTGAGAATGATGGATCAGGAACTTTGAGATGAACCAAAAAAACTCTGAAACCTGAAATGAGGCTGTGATGAAGAGCTTCTTGGAGTCTTCTAAGCTCAACAGCTCTTCATTAATGCAGCCTGACAYAAGTTTATTTCAATACTGTGATCCATAACAGCTAACTCCAAATGGAAGCAAGAARCTCAGCTGAACACAACTTGGCAAGCTGCTGTGGTGTCTGAGTTTTAYATGCTCTTCTGGCTACATGGAAGAGGTTGCAACAACTTAAACTGGAAATGCTCAAAGCCCTAATGAAAGGTTTCACATTTGGAGTGTGGAGCAAGATTATGCTCTGGGCATGAGCTAGAAAATGGGAGGGAGGAGCTGACATCACCTTAGCTGGATTTGAGCTTTTGTTGGCTGAGAAAAAGGTCTGAGAAAGAAGTACATCTCTCTAACAGCAAATGGTGTTGCTTAGGCCATCTRCAGGGACTCCTTGCTGTGCTGTTCATTCCCTGGCATTCATGTCATGAGAGCTGTCAAGAAATACAGGGCTAGGAGGTGTAAAGARAATAGAGGTTCAGCTCTCACCTGCCCCAGGCCTCTTCCTTGGCATCCCCTCACAAGTGCATTGCCTCTCTCTGTTCCAGTCTCACAGACCCCTGCCCTGTGCATGTGGACTGCCAAAATCAAAAAAGSAAMCAAAATCAAAGCAAAACAAATKAACCCTGGAGAAATGGCTTTTAAATGATTTGTTTAGTGAAAGGTGGCTAAGCAAGTGATCACCACCTTAAATTTACAGCATGGGTCCTTGTCTCTGCTGGGATGTTTGGGAGTCTGGTTGAAAATGAATTGACAGAAATAGCATTGATGGTAAGAGATCCTGCAAGAACTAAAGCAAAACCTCAGGACATGCAAAYAAACATCCATTTCTTGGTATTCCTATTCACTTACTTGCTGCTGCTTGTGAGCAGCATGGTGCAGCTAAAAGATCTGATCTCRTTACTCAGGTCCTGCTTACCCTTTGCAGGGATGGGAATGGATACAGTGCCAATGACCTCCTTCCTTCATCTAGGCCACTTYTCTCTAGTATTTAATCTCATCATACAGCTAACTAAATATGCAAACACTTATAAATTATAATAGCTATTGGTGGGAAAATTCAGCTGAAGGTAAGTCTCCAAATTTTCTGTGGTAACTCTTCATGCATTGGSTTGCTGACACGTGGTTAAAGCACAGCTGAAAATCTCTTTGTGACACATGTCATGAGGAAGGAAACACACAGGAGGTTTTCAGCACAGCAGTTACAAGGAAAAAGCTCAGAGCTCCTTGCTGTTGCCAATCAAACCCCACTGGTGTCCGAAGTAATTAATGAATTCCTGGTTTTGTACCAAGGCTGGAAAGTGATAAAAAGAAACAATCAAGTTGCTTTTACCTTGATTCCTGTCACTGAGAAGTTCAAACACCCACAAAAGCCTTCAGATGTTTTCRCTTGAGTTCAAGTCAAACATTGCAAAGTTTGTGGTTTCCACCCTCCASTTTTTGACCTGGAGTATGATATTACTAAACTGTTTGTGTCTTTACCTTAAAAGTAAGTGTATAGCTAACATGCCAGCTTTTAAATACATTTAGGTGCTGCTAAAAATCTGTCCAGGTCCAAAAATTGCTGTTGTTTTTGGGAAATCTGCACTAAGATATTTTCTTCTTTTTTTTTTTTTTTTGTATTGTAAATTGCAGACAAAAAGGAGAAGGTCTATGGAGATATGCAGCCAGCATAGGTGGAGCTGTGTTTTTCTCTTCCCTAATTCGTGCATGATTCTACAACTAGTTAATACAGGACTTCTGAATGTGGTGGTCCTGTCCTCCTCCCACTCCACTTCTGGGGATTCCTGAGAATCAGCCCAGGGGCTCAGTTGGATCTGGTGAGTCAGTTTGCTAAACAKCCAGAAACCAGATCCAACAAAAATCGGGGTGGGGGGAGAAGTACTTCGTGCTTTTTGAAAAACGAAATTAAATCCCCTGGGAGCCAAGTGGGAGCCATAGATGGTACAAGAAGGGGGCAGTGGTGCCAGCTGGGGGCTGCCAGCTTGCAGACCTGCAGGGCTGTGGGTGAGATCCTGCTCTGGGCACCAGGAGGGAACAAACCCYGTGCGAGTTCAGGGCTTGGTGTCGAGCACTCAGCGGTACCCAGCAAAAGGCAATTCCACGGTGCACAGGACACGGGCACAGRGCTGAGAGCTGGAGGCAGCCATGAGGCAGTGGATTTTGGGAGCAGATTTGGAAGAGAAAGCCAGCATGTTTGGCCACTACAAGKGAGAGGCTGTTCCCTGTGTGCAGTGTGGGGACAGAGCTCTATGAAAGGAGGCATTAATTGGGAGCGCGGCTGCAGCGCCGGCTCAGGAAAACTGCTTGGTGCTTGCCTGTGTCCCTTCCATTCCATCAAAGCTCGAGCACTTCATGCAATAAAGGCATCTGGGASCAATAAAGCAGAGTCAAGGAGATGGAGTCCAGGTGGCAGAAGCGTATAATGGGAAGTGACTTATGGGAAAATGTTGCGTTCAAAACTCCTCTGTTGGTTTAGGTGACCCTGTAAATCCAGGCCCTGCTTTCACTCAATGGGACTACTCATGAGAGCTAAATTACTTATGTTGCAGGATTGAACCTACTGAAAGGAAGACTTTTCAAGGAGGTCCAAAGAAATGTTCTAACTCGTGCTTACAGTGTTCTTAGTTTTTAGCATGAGCCCAGTTGTGAGCACAGACAACCAATTTGCTGTAATTTGTATATTTGGTTGGCATGTGTTTACAGAGGGGAGATCTGGATTTATTTAAAGAACTACTTTGCCCCTGGTTTCCGTGTCCTTCCCTTAATCTCGCTCCACAAAAGAAGTTCAAACAAAACCCCCATACTCTCCTTCCCCCTACTTAATGGAAACTTGAAAGCAAGCCCTGCACAGTGTACCTTCCATGCGCACATAGGTACCTTGCAGTGAAATGAGAAACAGCAGAAGAGCTTTGCAATAACCATGACTGAGCMTGCAAGGAAAAAAACAAGCCTTCAGTGGAATACTGCTTTGTTAGATCTTAATAGCAGAAAAAAATCCCCTAGAAATAAATCCTCAACATGATTCTCAAATGAAAGAGAATCTTTCCACGTTGAAACCAAATGTTCAAAAGCTCTGTGCTTTGTTGTATTAATGCCCATAATTTATTCTTCTTAGAAACYATCCCTCACAGGCTGTTATAGCACTCAGTGTGGTACATCATAATAAAAACAACTTAGAAGGCAAAAACATTAGAACAAAAATAAAAACTCTGAAAGCTTTAGTGAATAAAGACTTGCAGGGGGGTCTGGAAAAAGGACACAAATGTTGTGAGAAATCAAAAACAGAAGTATAAATTGCAAGCAGAAATATAAACTAAGCTTTGTGAACAAACAAGTCCTTTTAGAATTCTCAAGCAGTTGTATGTAAAATTGATTTGTGCAGCCCAAGAACCTTCACTGCACAGTCATTCCTCTCTGCAGCAYCCAAAGCTAAACAAGCCAGTTCACTCTTAGGGATTTTTTCCCAGAATCAAGTGCATTTCAGTGCAGGAGCAGCTGTCACTGTGATTGATACCTGCTAAATCTAGCACTTGTAGGCCCCTAATCCATGCTGCAGTTGGGCTTTTAGCTTCCTCTCACAATGGATTTTCACACAACAAGGATGAGTTGTTCAATCACTTGTAGTAGCTTTTACACCCCAGCTGGAGATTATAAGAAATTTTTATTATTATTTTTTACTTCTAGAACATTTATCCCATTTCCACTGCCCCAAAAAGATTGAGATGTTTATGTTCTCTGGAGATTCAACTTTCTTTTCAGGAAGATGAAAATCCAAGCACCATAGTAATGGTGGCCAACCCACTGATCTTGAATTACAAATGCTGCATCAACAGCCCAGGTCATGTCACAGCTTGGACCAACAGCTTCTTGCTGGCACAGTAGATGCTGGGTGGTCAAAATTCCTGACTGTGCTGGTCTTGGTGCATCATCTGCAAATCCATGTGTATTTTCAGCCCTTGCCCTGTAGTGTGAACCTTGGAAGTCATCAGTCCTTCCTCTGTAAGCTTTATCTGGAGTTTCTTTACTTCTCTGTTCTCTATGGTATGTTTGCTGTATTGTGGCTATGTTTGTTGGCTACTGTCACCCATGGATTGGTGCTGTCATCTGGAAGTGTATAATCATCATATTATTTTTTATTTAACCTTCATAATCCTCATTCCTAGTGCAGCATGTCAGTAAAGAGGCCTGTGTCTTCAGGCCTTYATAGTCAGGTTTCAACACTGGATTTTTTTGTAGCAGATAAGAACAGCCTTGAAATTTATTCTGTTCCCTTCTTTAGGGATTTTATTAACTTGGTCCCTAGTTACAATTTGTGAGTTACTGTTTAATTTAAGAAATTTGTACATCTTCTCCAGGTTGTAGAATTTGACTTCACTTGTACATATTGTACAAGACTAGGATTTTCAAGATTAGGTGGAACTGTAATYGTGTTAGATTAAAGAGATGTTGTTTGGGATAGGGCATAAGAGATTGGCTTTGGGACAGGAATACCAGAAGAGAAGGATTGAAGGTGTAGAGAGCAATGTCTTAGTGATAAGGCAGGTAGATAAGGAGCCATGGTGTCAGCCCTCATGGCATGGAGCAGTATCTCAGCTGATGCTGGTAATGCTCTGTTCTTCCCTGTGGCTCTTGGCTGATGCTGGTAATGCTCTGTTCTTCCTTGTGGCTCTTGGCTGATGCTGGTAATGCTCTGTTCTTCCCTGTGGCTCTTGGCTGATGCTGGTAATGCTCTGTTCTTCCCTGTGGCTCTTCACTGGCCTTATCCAGGCTTTGGAGTACATGATGGCCAAGGTGATAAAGCTGTGAGCTATCTCAGCTAGTTTCAGCTCTCTCAGAGGAAAAGTGCTGCCCATGTAGAGTCTTTTCATGTTAGTCAGGGAGAACTAAGCCACAGTTTATGATCTTTATGATTCTTCACATATCCAAACTTCACCTTCCAATACACACTTACCCCAGCTACAGTTTATGCCCATTTCTTTTCCATCCCAAACTCCCCATGGCARACACAGAAGTGGATCCTGCTGGTGCAGGTTTGTAAAGCTGTGAGATTTTATAACTGCTCATAGCCTGGTACACTGTGGCTAACAGAGCCTAGGAAAAGAGGATGAATATTTTGACTGATGATTTTTAGAAGCTTTGGGTCTGATGACTTTTCAGAAGGGAGAGATGTTTTTGCTTTAACTGAGGATAAAGGATACTATAACATCCCCACTGGTGGGCAAAGTCTAGTGGAAATAAAAAACATTTAATGKCAGAAAAAACACCATTTAACAGAAGTGGCAAACCTCTGGAGTTTGAACAAATCTGTTACGTGGCTGTAATACTGTCAATGAAGGGTTAAGAAGAAGAAAATATGCTAAGGCAAAGTCAGAGATACAAGACCACATAATCCATTCAGATTGCAGACCAAGGAACTGCAGCCATGCCTAGAAGGTAACTGGACAAAGTGTGTTTTTTCCATTAGCTCAGCTCACACAATTATGCTGGTACAGAATTGCAYATTTCTGCACAGCTCTGGCCACAGAAGCTATTTCTTCATGCTCAGACCTGTTTGCTGGAGGTGAAACTGAGCTGGGTCATTGGAGCTGCAGAGAAACTCCTAATGAAACAAAACCACATGAGGTTGTGCTTTGCAGGGGGTGGATGGCTGCATTAGGCAGTGCACTAAGTAGTCCCCCAGGATATTTTTCAACTGCAATGCAAGCTCAGTGATCAAATATGGAACAGATTAACAGGAGGAGGGGTTGTATATTTCTTGTAAGTCACAGTCTTCTTTTATTCATGACTATCTGCAGTGCCATTTTTTTTGAAGTACTGCTTTTTATGGTTGATTTTARTGCTGTAATACCCATGGCATATCAAGCTGCCAGTGTAATTTTCTGATTAATTTATTTGCATCAATACTGTTTAAAATGAGTGCAGTGAGTGCAGGGATTAAAAGAAGTTATATTTTAAAAGTCTTTATTTCTAGCAGGCTGGGATATCTGCAAACACAGCTTTTAAAAACAGGATCTTAATGTTAGCTCCAGAAATCCATATATAGTTGCTCAATGTGTGGCCTGATTTCATTATATAGCTACTCCCTCTGATTGCACGAGATCAAGAGATGTTCAGATTTCTGATTCTGATGAGAACAGCTGCTTTAAAGCTGAGCTTTAAATATTTTCTCCTGTGTGTTCTGAATATTGAAAAAGAATAATATTTTTTATCATTTTCATTAACCTTAGCTACACATGAAAGCACGAGCCTATGCCCCTTACAGTGAGTTCTCTCCTCAGAGCATTTGTTGTAAAATCAAATTCCTGAATTCTAATTTCCAAACCCAGTGTACCTGGAAAGTTCCCACTTCTGTTTTCATTAGTTTGGATGTTTTTCATTATCAAAATAGGACCTTGGTGTCTGCAATTTCTTACAGGCAGCTACAGCTGTGCAAGTGCAGCCCTGCCCTGATCTGAGCACCTTGTGCCTTGCTGCTGCCTAAAGCCCAGGCCAGGC
>CADDXX010000007.1:1774792-1800465 GCA_902810485.1 Alauda arvensis | reverse complement strand
GGGTACAATCGAGCAGAACTGGGGAATGTAACCACTTTAACACGAGGGTTTACAAAACGCTGGCAAAGGAGCTCGCAGGTTCTAACAGGGAATTCAATAAACCATTAACGGGGAGCTCGCAGGCTCCAAACACAATTTATTACCCACTGTGATTATTCAGTTATGGTCTTTATATTCATTACAGTAGGAAGGAATTTCTCACTAGATGAGTTTTAAAGTCCCTTTTGACCTAAACCATTCTATGATTCTGTGAAAATGCCGTGGTGGCCACAGCCTGTGAAGAGTGGTGGATGCACTGCACAGATTGCCTTTCAGGGATCTTAAACAATTCTTTAATAATACACATTTAAAAATTATGTGGGTGTGGGTAGAAATCCATTCCCAAAGCCCTTCAGGACAGGCACCAGCTCCCACTTCCACCCCTGTGTGCCCCTCTGGCCCTGTTTGAACTGTGGTAGTGAATTCTGAGGAAGCATCACCCAAAGCAACACCCACTGCTCCCCATGACACCTCGGCACTGCAGCATCTGTTCTGCCAAATAGCCTGAATGTGTTTATACAGAGTGAGAGTTGCCTAAGATTTATTTTAATTGAGGATGACTCCAAAGTGAGTAGCTGTATGACTGAGAATGCTGTGGTGTTAAACTGATGTAAAGATTGACCAAAATATTTTGGAGTGCAATGAATATATTGGGAAATGCTAAATCTTGCCAGTTCCTGCAAACCATGCTCAAGTGARATGAAGCAGGGAAGCTTGTGCTTGTCTCCAAATACAGGTATATATTAACTCTGGAAATCTGGAGAAATCATTTAGTTTATAATGTAGACATGTCTTTATTCAGAGCACTTGTAACAATAAGTTGAAGCCCCTTGGCTGTAGTATAGATTATTCTTCATTGTGTAATAAATAATTAAAAGTGATAAGCTAAAATCAAAGAAAAAAGAGGAAAATTATATTTAAGTGTGACAGGGCTAAAAGATCAATGGCATGGCAGCCTGTACATCAGCTTCTAAGGCAAGTGAGATGCATCTTTTTTTACATAGAATTTAAACAAGTCTTAGGGAGCACAGTGTTGGGAACAGCCTGCTATGAAGTGGAGATCTGGGCATTTGCTAGTTTGTTTCTCTGGTACTTTTTTTGCTCCCTTTGCTCAGATATTTTGTTTAAATGCTGCAGAATGTATGCATATTTCAATTTGCTTGCATTCATTACTTTCATTCAGTTAGTACTCTGAACAGAATTTGTATCTGAAAGTCTTTGAAATTTTAATATTCCTCAAAGACTTGACATCTGTCTGCTTCTGTGTTCTCTGTGCATTATCAGGGGCTCTGTGCTGCCTTTCCAACAGCAGCCCTGGTACATTTATGGACCAGCTACCTCTGCAATAGCTCCTCAAAGCTTTGATTTTATCCTCCTTTTCAATGCTTCCTCTCTTGAAAGACTGATGTTGGAGGAAGGGACTGTAGGGAATAGGGAGAATGGCTGGTGAGATTTCACAGTGGGGTTTGGGGGTTTTTGGGGGGTGAGCTGGGGATTTATTTCAGCACCAGAAATTTGCTTTCCCAGCGTGCTCAACACCCCAGTTTTGATGGGAGAGATGCAGGCTGTGTGTGCAACTGTGCTGAGGGAGTGGTGTATGACAGAGAGCCATGACCACACTCCTGGGTCTGGCTGGGTCTGGGAGCACCTTTTAAACTCCTTTCCTTTGAAATAAACCTGCAGGGTGACCCATGGTCAGTAAGGGCCTCAAAGGCACCCACAGAAGATGATCTCCAGAGAGCTCAGCCATCAAGTGTGAGCAAGTTGCACACAGAGCTCAGTATACACAAAGATCTTTTAAAGATTTATAACTTGACAGAATTTGTATGGAATTTTGTATGAATGAATGAATGTATTCATTTGACCAAGGCCATTCTTCTGAGATCCCCAAAATCTCATCTGTTGCTCCAGGGTATGGAAGCTGGAGATCTGTTTATGGAAAGGACAGAAAACTTTGGTTAACATTTGTATAGAAAAGAACACATTCTTTGTTTTAATCTCAAAAATGTTTGGTATATTGTGCTGTAAGCTAAAAATAGGTTACAAACTCACAAATCTTTTCAGCAGAAAAATGTCCGTGCAAATACAAGTTTGTCAGAGCAATAAACAGCAAAAATCAAGGTCTTATAAAGGAAAATTTGGCTAATGTGAGAGCACACTGCTATTAACTTCCCTGTAACCTAACAAAGAATCACACTTTGATTTGGGTGAGGGTCTATCACTTCACCTGCAGCATTCACTGCCATATTCCAAGGCAAAAGTGATAAATTCACCCTTCTACCTCCAGCCCAGCTAGAGTGATAGCTGGATTTCATGCATGCTGTGCATTGACAGACACTATTTATATCCATTCAAGTAACCCTTCAAAATATTTTAAAAATCAGTTAAAATAAATTAATTTATAATAAATTTATTTATAATAAACAAGTCACTCCAATCCATTAAAACCCCTTGTTATCTGGATGCATGAATTTTAAATCATAYACACTCTAGCAAAGGTGGCCTGAGCTTGGAAGTGTCTGGAAGTGTCAGCCATGGAGGCTGGCCCAAGGCATGGGATTTGCAATTGGAGTACTCTGGTTTTGTAGTTAAATTATGTAGTTAAAAGCAGAAAAAGCAGTCCAGGTAGCAGATCCTGGTGCAGGACTTAGAAAAGTGAAGAAAATAATCTTATCCATTASTGAATAGCTCTATCAAACGATGACAAAAAGCTCAGCACCACCTTGTTATCTGCACATGACCTCTCCTGAGACATCTGTGGCACAAAATAAAAAAGGAAAAATGAAAGGACAGATTAAGCAAGGCCCGAGAGTTCTGCATTTGAAAGCAGGGCTTCAGGACAGGGACACTCTCCAAAGAGCCATTTCAGGCAAAGGTCACATGTACGCATATAAAATCATCCCTGAAAGCAGCGCCTTTGTCCCGCAGCCATGTCCCAAAGGAGCCATTGTCCTGCGGGGCAGCTGGCACCGTGACTCCAGCCCGGCTGAGCCGGGGCAGCTCCCGGAGCCAGCCCGGGGCAGCCCCCATCCCTCGGGACAGCCTCCATCCCCCGGGACAGCCCCCATCTCATCGGGACAGCCCCCATCTTATCGGGACAGCCCCATCTCATCGGGACAGCCCCCATCCCCCGGGACAGCCCCCATCTCATCGGGACAGCCCCCATCTCATCGGGACAGTCCCTATTTCCCCAGGATTCTCCCTATCTCCCCGGGACAGCCCCGATCTCACCGGGACACTCCCGATCTCCCCGGGACAGCCCCGATCTCACCGGGACAGCCCCCATCTCACCGGGACATTCCCGATCTCACCGGGACATCCCGGGTCGCTCCCGGCCCAGCGCATCCTCCGGAGCCGCTCAGTGCAGTTTCCTCGCCGAGCTCCAGACATGCAGCAAAGAGAGCCGCTGGTACGGTAGGAGCCTCCGCACTCCCCTYCTGCCCCGCGTGCTTTCCCGGCTTGCCAAAGCAGCCTTAAATAAACATCGTTACCAGCAAAGTCAGCTAATGAAGTAGCATGGATGTGGTTGTGCAAAATGCACCTCGGGTTGGGATTCGGCCAGTAGGAAGTCCTTCCAAAATGCATTCAGGGGTGATGTTGGAATTCCCCTGATTCATAATAAAAGAGAAAATATTATTTAATGCACAGAGAAGAAACCATAGTAATTCTTGTATAGCTTGTTTTGCCTCCTGAAGAGATCTCCTGTCATAACCTTTTTAATATAAACTGCTTTCCATAAATATTCTTACCTTATAGCAGAATCAAAATTGGCATCCAGAACAGACATGAGCAAAATATCTCGTGTTTTGTTTGTATTTACCTCCTACAGCATTATGCAAGTACATAAATATGAGTTTAGAACTCCTACATCACTTGGCTTTTGATTTATATTAAAATTTCCAGTGTCTGTACCTTCACTGGTGAAGCCCTGGCTTTAAATGCAATCTGTCTCAATAAAGTTCCTGTTACAGGTACCTCTCCCTAAGCCTTTTTCTTCAGGGGAAAATACATGGATTTCTTTCAAGTATCTGTATTTTTTCCCATAACTCCCTATGCCACAACTGTGCAGTGCTGGTTAGAGAGGCAAGTTTGATAAGGAGCACTGAAACACTGTGTGCCTCATAGTTCCCCTAGTCATAATGGGCTCATAACAATTTTGATTATTCTGATTTTCAAGTATGAGTCTTGGGTCCCCCTTCCAAGCTTCTTTTGCTTCTGATTTGCTTAGACTTTGACTGTGATTTGCTTCCAATTTCTTCCTGTCAGTGTCAGTGAGGGCTTGTGCACGCTGTTCCCTATTGCCACCAGGTCTGGGATGGAAACTCKGAGCTCTGCAAGTGGAATTGGGATCCTGGCTTGTCCAAATAAAAGCAAAAAAGGGAAATGGGGCATTTCAGGGGTGTTGAGGTTCTGCCTAAAGTTTACCTGAGTGCTCCAGCCCTCCCCCCTGGACGTGTGGCTGGGGGCTGGCAGAGAGCAGTGCCTGTGCCTGGTGGGCAGGGAGAGATACTGGGGGGTTGCCTGTACCTAAAAGAAAGCAAAGGTGACTGTGCCCCCAAGACTGGCTGCCCACAGAGGACCTGCTGTACCTGTTCAGGGACAGATAGAGACATTTTTAGATTAAGAGCTTCTCATGAAGTTCAAGGCTGGAGAAATATTTCCTCCTAGGAGGCTGGCCTGTATAAGATGTTAAGAAAACAAAATAGTGCTCCATTTCTGTAGTAGTATTTATTCTACAAAATCTTAGCTTATTTCAGGGGTTGTAATATGAAGGTTAAACTATGAGTTTAATGTCACTGCAGCAAGGAGGTTTCCAATTATTCATCAAGAATGCCAGCTGAGTTTGAATGCCAGACAGCTAAAGATATGTTAGCATCATTCTTGAAAGCTGGAGCTGTTCACAGCCTTTACCAAAGGATGCCAAATGAATCCTTTGACATGAGCTGAACTGSAAGTGGAGGTAATGAATATTTGTGAGAGGTGAAAGAAGTGGTGCACAAAACTGCCCCTGGCAGCACTGGGGCCAGCAGCAGCTGCTCCAAATTCCTGTGTGCCACTGAAGTGCTCATTTATGGCACTTCCCCAGATTAATGGGCCACTTATGGAAACACATCAAAACCTGATACTGCTGACACACCAGGAAAAATTGGTTTTCAGGTGCTTACAAATCTGACAGCATCCTTGACCTATGCCACACCTTGCTGGATGAGGGGGTTTGAGCCTCCCAGCACAGGTCTCCCYATGCCCCCCACACCAGCCCAGCTGGGATGCAGCCTCCCCTGTGCTCATCACTGGGTGAGATGACAACTGTGTTTGTAGGCAGCCAGACCAAATGATCTCACAGGCCTTCTTTGTCTCAAAACCCGTGAAACTGTGTGTGCCCCACACAGAATAAAAGAGAACAGGGTCACTGTTACTTTGGTACACAAAAAAGACATAAATGTAGAAATAAATATGTATTGACCCTATCACTATTGGAGAACCATTTTCCTATTGTTTACAGTTGTTTCAATTCCATGAGAAAGACTCATGGTAAATGGTCTTTTGTCCTAGAAGGCTTCATGTTTCAAAACACTGAAGTGACAAATTGCTTAGAAGTTCCAGATGATAGTGCTGTATGTGAAAAATTGGATGAAAAGAGATTGAAAATACAAGGTAATRGCAGGTATGCTCAGCTCCTGTCCTTTGCCCAAAGCCACACAGAACTTTTCTCCTATTGCAGATGGATTGGGAGTCTGTGTCCTCAGATACCTGCTCTTCCTAGCCAGCCGTTTTCTTTTCATCTCTTTGTGGGGCTTCATGCCCTCCTTGCATACCGCTTTTCTTGTGAAGTAGCTCAGAAGCCTTGTCCAAAAGCTTTTTCCTTTGTTTATCTAACTTCATGGTTTCTTGTAGAGATTTTTACCAGGAAGCTGTGCTGGCTTGGCCTTGTCTGGCTGCCAGATGCCCACTCCTCAACAGGGCAGGGGGAGAAAATAAGATGGAAAAGCTCATGGATTGAGACAAAGATAGGGACATCACTTACCCAATTAGTGTAATGGACAAAATAGACTCAACATGGTAAAAATGAATTCAGTTTGTTTCCATTTAAAATAGATTTAGATAGTGGGAAGCAAATTAAAAAATTAAAGCAGCACCTTTCTTTCCCATTTTCCCAGTTCTTCATTCCTGGTTCCTCCACCTCTCCCCACCATCCCAGGCAGCACTGGGGGATGACCAGTCCATAAGAGCCCCTCTGTTCTGCTCCCTCCAGCTCACACATCTCCCTGCCCCACCCTGGGACATTTCCATGGGCCAGGCTCATCCAGGAGGACAAGCCTGCTTCTCGCAGGTATTTTCTGATGGCTGCAGGGGAATCCCTGCTCTGGTGCCTGGAGCATCTCCTCCCCTCCTTCCTTGGTGACCTTGGTGTCTGCTGAGCTGTTTCTCTTACTCCCCCCTCACTCATCACTACCTGCACAGTGCTTTTTACCCTTTTCTGTTTTGTTCTACCTGAGTGCTGCCATCCTGGCCTCATGAGGGGCTGGCAGGGTCTCAGCTGTGTCCTGTGGTGGGATGGGCAGTGTCTGGTCCCTGGCAGCCCTGACCTGGCCTCTCGATGCCACTGCACCTTTCTGGATTCTCTCCCTCTGCTCTTCTGTTTCCATGTCTTTTTTTAGCCAGGTAGAAATTTTAACCTGGAAGCCTTCTAGTTTTGAAGACTTCTCTGGCTTTTCTGTCACTTAGCTCTTCACCAGTTTTATCTTCCTTTTTTATTTTGAGGAAGTTCTTGGAAACCCATCCTTGTCCATGACCTAATTTTTTCCTGCCATGTCAGCTGAGACAGAAACCTGCAGAAACACCACTGGTGGGACATGGCCAGAGTTGTTCCTGCCATTCTTCTCCTGGAGCCCTCCCTCCTGCAGAGCACTCACCTCCCATTCCCATCACTGACACATCACATTCCCTTCCCAGATTTCTGTTCCCTGCTGCTTGCTGTTAATGGCTGTTCAGCTGAGGTCCTGCCTCATACCTGTGGTGCTCAAAGAACTTGGGATACATGGATTGTCCGGGGTAATAATGCTTTGTTCATGCAGGCTTCTCGATCTATGCCAAATTTCGAGCTTCTGGCCCTATCCTGGCCCATGTGGCAGTGGAGGTGGCTGCTGGGACATGGCAGGAGGAGCTGCTGAGGCTGCCAGGCTGCACACAGGCTGCACGTAGCCAGCACCAGCCCACTGGTTGCCAGACACATCCATACCCTTATGTTTACACACAAGCCAACCCCCAGGTCATTATTTTGCCAGAAGTGGATAATTTGCCTGGGGAAAACGTGTTAAGAATCCTGAAGAAAGGATGAGTGTGCTGCTCTGTTCCTGCAATAGCAAAAGCTCTCCCAGGCAGTAAAGGTAGGGCTCCACAGGAATTCACTCCAGGTTTTACAGAGCCCTGTGCAAACCTGGGACAGGATTGGAACACTTCCCTCAGCTGTTTTGCACACAGCACAACAAAGCAGAGGGGAAGAGCACAGCTCAGAGACACCTCATTAATTTAAGTGCTAGTCCTTGAGGCAGGAGATTTTGGTGCAGCAGGATGCACCAGCACTCATGACAAATAGTAGTAAAAAGGGCAAAGAGGCTGAAGTGAATTCCAAGATAGGAGTTACTATCCATAGGACATTTGTGGATTTGAACCTATCACTGAATATTTCACCCTGCTGAAAAATATTGTAAGTAGTGTTAGCTGTAAGAAGCCCTTAAGAGCCTTTTGGATACCCAGAATAAAAGAATTCCTTTCCCTGCTCAGGGGAACAACAATTCTTTGTGCAGTCCTTGTAAATGACAGGATTGTACCAGAGAATTTAAGTCCTTGCATACAGGAAACAACTTGAAGGGTCCCATTCTCAGCTGGCTGACAAATCCAAAAGCACTGACTCAGGTCACTTGTGCTTGACTACATAAATCCAGTGCACCTAAAGATGCTCTACTTTTTTGACATTCCCTAACAAATAATGGACCTGTGCAGTAGAGTACAACTGAAAGAGCATTAGCAATAGGGCAGAGATCACAAGTATGTTTTCCTCCTTCCAAACCCCACAACAGCAGGAACAATAAGGAGATTCCCTTTTGGAGTCTCCAAAACTTTATTCTCCTATTATATTTTGTCTCTTTTCACCCTCAACACTAAGATGTCTTTTTCTGCCCTCCCATTGCTCTGCCAAGCCAGCCCATCATTCCCCAGAGATGGCAGGAGATGGCTGTGACAGCCCTGGGACATTGAGTACCCTTTATCTACTGTGCTGTCCTGGCAGGTGCTGTTGGTGACATCAAGCCTGCTTTGTGTGTTGAATCTGCAGCTCCTCCAAAAGCTTCCCATGCCTCTCCCCTGTGCCTTCTGTTCTGCAGTCTGACTGTACTTCCACCCTCCCTTATACAATGGGGTTTGGAGTTTGGCTTATTTGTTTTATTCATATTGTATCAGAGCAGGAAGCAACAAAATTTTCTTAAGTTAATTTTTTTTTTCTAATTCAGTACCTTCCAAAACCATGCTGGAATTATCTGCAGAATCAAGCAGATGCTTCAGCAGGCTTTGACTCCCAGCAAGCAGGGGTATAAACATGAGGTTGTAGTCCCACACCCATTTTCAAACCAGCTTTCATGGCTTAAGCTGCCACAGAGAAAGTTTGAGTTTGTGCTCCTGCTCTGTCTCAGTGCAAAGGGAACTCAGTTCACACAGAGGTAAGGGTGCTCCTCCTCTGATGACTTCAGCTGTCACCTGAACATATTGCTGTTTGGTTTTGGTGTCTTGGAGAAGGGTTAGCCATGGACAGTGAAAAAATAATAAATTAAACAGTTTTGCAGGCTCTCTGTGAATGCCCAAGAACATCTGTCTCTGCCATGGAAATCTTCAACAAGTATAATTTTAAGGTGGTTTCAGTCCTGTCTGCTGTGAAAAGGGCATTTGCCAGGGTGGGGAGCTTTCTCTGAAGGCTGAGCAAAGCAGAATTGCTGTTGGTCTGCAGCAATCAGCAGTCACTAAACCAATGAACTGTTTCTTTCTGAAAGTCTCGCTTTACTAAATAAAAAAAAAACAAAATATGAGTTAAACAAAACTTAGTAAGATTGTTTGTTTTAAAATAATGAAGAAATCTATTAATATTTAAGTGACCTGAATTGCCCTGCAGTTTACTTGTTTAATCCATTAGAAAAAATACTTTATTCCTTTCCAAAGTTTTATGCTGAGAAAGTGAAATAGTATTTGCCTAAAACCCCATGATAATCCTTATGCAAACCCTTGCAGAGTTGCATATTTTTGATAAGTAGCATTTTTCTTCATTATTTTTATATTTTTATATTGCATTCCTGCAGACTTTGAAATTTATTCAGTTACACATTATGATATGGGTTTTTTAAAATATCATTCAGCAATGGATCACATTGTTTTGTTGCTGAAATGCTGCTTATACTTCTCTCACCAGCAGAAAACAGGGAGTACTGTTCCAACAGGATGTTTTTCCCTTTGTACTTACATTTGTCATCTTTGCATTCGGCTGAAATCAGAAAAAAAAAAAAAAAGTGACCTTCAGCTGAACTTGTGGTGACATGYTTCAACTTAGGAAAATTTGTGATGCTTGGAAAGTGGCCCATCTGTCCGAAATGACCCAAAAGCAAGGCGTGATTGTTGTGTGCTTTTGTGCTTTGCCATCGCCACCCGGCAGCAGCAGATGCCTGGTAAGAAATGCGGGGTGTTCAGTGAATGCTGCGGTGACACCGCTGCCCTGGGAGCAGAGGGACAGGGGGGAGAGCAGAGCTCGTCCCTGCCCTGCCCTGCCCTGCCCTGCCCCGCCCTGCCCTGCCCTGCCCTGCCCTGCCCTGCCAGGGATGCTCCTCACTCACAGTGCCCGGCTGGGGCTCCGAAGCAGCAGCTCTTGCAGCTCACTGTGTCTCACTGCTAGCAGGGCAGGAAACTCATCCAAATGTAAAACCTGTCAAAGGAGGGAAGTTTTTAACCTGTTTTGATTTGTATCTCTAGAAATGGTTGGGGTGAGAGGATGGAAGAGATAGGTACAACTCGCCAGTCTGCCAGGAATGGGAGGAGACATTTGGTATCTGGATTCTGCTTGCTGGGTTTATTTCTGTTCTGRAGGAAAAGGGCAGAAAAACCAGTTKTTTCCAAGGTATTGAAATACCTCACCCCTCTMAACAGCAAGGGATAGCTTTAAAAAAGTGTGTCTTTCAACTATGAAATAAATCAGTACATCCAGAAAAGGGTTAGGTTTGTTAACATGTTAGCTGTGTCCCCATTTAATACATTTTCCTCTGAACAAAAGCCTGGACAGTTCCTGTTGTATCCCCTGCCACATAAATGTTCATGTGGCCARTGAATCAGATCAGGCAGTATTTAATAATGGTTGTTTTCCTCTTTGAGAGGACMTCTCATCAGCTGTCCTAATTTCTTCACGATTTCCTTCTCTTTGTGCTGGACTGATTGCATTCAGTGTTTAGACCTGCAGTCCTTACGCAAATAAAACAGATCTGCTGGAGTCAGGCTCATGCTCATGTGAAGTAGGTTCAAGCCCCAGAAGGCCCTCAGCTTTTTTTTTTTCCTTTGTCTTAATTGCTACACTGCCAAGGTCTGTTCTATGTTCATGCATTTATTTACCATGCCAAAAACAAAAAGCTTTCATAGATGGAAGCACACATCAGTGTAACAGCAATCAGTTTTTCAGCCTTAGATGCCTCTTATGCATAGAACAAGGAGGAAAATGTGTCCACCTGAAGGTATGACCTTACTTGTGTGGGAATCCTCTGTTTCCAGCCTGACCCCACTTTGATCTTTCTGCAGAAGTATTGATGCTGCAAAGCCTCAGCTGCAGGCAAATTGAGAACAATATTCCTAGTGACATATCTCTTTAAACTGAAATCAAATTTTGGATTTCAAAAACAGGATTTTGCTGTTTTGAAGATATCAGTGGGGGGTTTTTTTAAGATTAACTAGGAGAAAGATATTAATTAAAATATTTCTTTCTTGATCCAAGTGCTGAAAACATGAAAAAAAAGTATTTCAAACAAACAGAAACTCTTGTTTGCAAAGAAAACAAAGTAAACAGTATTAATTACATCCACATTTTATTTGTAGGGGAGAGACTAGCACTTGGAAAATTTTTAATCATATCCAAGCCTTGGCCTTGAAAATGTGCCAAAATAGAGTTTGAGCTGAGGGTAAATGTAATCAAGTCAGAGAGATATGTTACAGGGTTATTGTAGAAGTCCCCACAAGAAGTTTTACATACCCAGGAGATTCAAAGCTAATATTCCACTGTGAAAGGTTTGAACATGGTAAAGAATGTACATAAAAATTACAAAATGAACTAGAAATATGATTTGAAATCTAGAAAACCTGCTTTTTACATCTTTACGTAGCTTTCCCATCCTTGTGACTTTTGAGTGTTTTGTGCCTGTTATTTATTTTTTCTGTTGTTTGTTTGTTAGTTTTTGTTTCTGTTGGGTTTTTATCTCTTTTAGCTGTAATTAATTATTTTAAAGGAGCTGTGGTTCTTGTGGGATGTAATAGGTTGTATCGCTTGTAAAATTCAAATAAATTAGCACATGATTGTGTGTGGCACATGCGAGGTACCATGCAAGGCCCTTGAAACCTCCAGATTCTGTCTGGGATGGGTGGGTGGGGGGATTTCACACCACTCAAATCTACAGCCCTTTGAAAAACACCGATGTAAAGCTGTTAATGGCACCTGTGACACCCATATCAAGCAGGGGGAAACAAGAGTGAGGACCTGAATCCACAGCCTTTTATGGGCTGTGCTAAAAACACCCATGGGCCCTGTGGCTCCTGTTTCACTCCTTCATATTCTTCCTGAAGATTTTTTCATCACAGAACAGTTTTTATTCTGCAGTTGCTAGAATTTTTATATATGACTTTCTTAAGAACCAGAATTCTCAGTGCATTTTAGTGAAGCACTTGGCCTGCTACATAACAGTAACGTTGTCCAGAAACTGAATTGGGTATAAGTTGGTTTCTTTGAAGATGAGGAGGGCACAGATATGGGACTGGTGTTAACGCTGCTGCTGTCGTGTGTGGTTGGCAATGAGAGGTGCAATACCCTGTGCTGGTGTGTATTGGCTGTGGGAGAGAGAGGGACAAGCATTCAGGCACCCAAAGCTTTCTCCAGACCACTGAAAACTCCTCTCCTCTTTCCAGCTATCCTGCTGAAAGCCAGAACCTCGCTTAGAAACCTTGTTSTGCTTGCATGCCAGTACAAATGGTGATTGTGTGTGGAGGGTGCACTCGGGCTAAGACCCCTACACAGACACCAAATCCACAGTCCTCACTGAACCTCTGAAACTGTTGTATCTGACRTGGGGTGTAAGAAAATTTATTTCTCTACTGCATTATGCCCTCCTTTTTCTCACCAGGCTGCTCAGCAGCGTTTCAGTCGTTATCCCGGTGAGTATAAAAATGGTTTACRTAAGTAAAGCAGAGACAGGGGCTCGGGTCCTCCCCTGGCCAGTGGTCCCTCTTCCATCCCTGGGTAGGCAGGACTCAGTTTCAGACACACTGTGGCTGTGTTTTGAGCAGGACACGTACAGCAGGGTGAGGTGAGGTGAGGAGGGGAGGGGAGCTTTGCTGGTAAACGTGCTTTGCTGSTGGTTCTCAGTGAGTTTGGGCTGTACCCCCCAGCCCTGGGAACCCTACAGGGGTTATATAGGATGCTCAGCAATGTTGATGGGCCCATATGTGCCTAAGGCACTTGGTGCTCCAGGGGCTGGGCTGCAGCAAACTGCAATTTTGAAGACTTTAATTTGTCTATGATTGTCCCTGAAGGTCTGGCACTGCTTTATGGATCTTCCTGGCCAAGAAAGTCATCCTCAGCACAGCCCTCCAGGGTACCAGGCACTATGATTTGCATACCATTCCCCTCGGGGCAGTGATGAGCAGACAGATAATTGAAGGCTGGTGGTGTTTTGAGAAGCTGCGGTGAGGAGGGTGTGCTTTCATGTCAGCACAGCCTGCCTTGTGGGTGTCCCCAGGCTCATGGGGTAGCAGAGGGCATCGTGGTGCAGCTCCTCAGCAGCCAGGCCTGTGCCTTCTGAAGTTCCACYTGAATGGGAGGAAGAATTTACTGTGAGAGTGACTGAGCACTGGAACAAGCTGCCCAGGGGGGCTCTGGTGTCTCCTCTCATTTCCTTAGAAATGTGCTCTAGGGAATCCTGTTTGATCAGGGAGGTTGGACTAGATGACCTCCGGTGGCCCCTTCCAACTTTAACCATTCTCTGAGTGTGTAATAAAAGTGTGGTTTAAAGTCCTTTATACACAGGCATCAGCTCTACTTGATATGTTGTGCCCCTTTGATTTTGTTAAGACTCAGGGTGTCTTCAGTAAGGTACTCAACTCTTCCCATGCTCACTCTGGCTGCTGGAAGTTCACTTAGTTTCCCAGTTCTCGTACCTGAGTACACTTGATGTGGATACAACCTGAATTTCTATGGTTTGTCAAAAGGTTTTGTTCCCTGAAGTTGCTTTTTTGTGCATTGACTGTTTTTCTTGGCCACAACTACATGTGGATGCTGTAATTGGGAGGATGAGAGCTCTGAGACTCCATAGAGAAGTCCTTCACCTTTCTGTCTTTCATGTTGCTGTCAACCCTACTGGGGGCTTTCACCCTGGTCCCCCAGTCACCCAATGCACCCAGCATCCAGTGCAAAGTTGACAAGAGTAGCTAAAAAACTCATTTTATTAGAGCCCACTCCATCCACTGACTCAGCCAGTGTACTTGATTTCTCTGCATTCTTTTTCTCATTAGAAAAACTGCTCAAGAAAAATGAGTTTTATGTAAGATTGTAAGTAGTGCCTTGCTTATACTAACTCTATGGGACAGCCTTTGATGCCATTTTCCATAGCATTCTTCTGGAGAAATTGGCTATTCATGAGCTGGATGATCCCTTTTCACTGGATTAAAAAACTGGATGGCAGAGGGTGCTCACAGAGTCCAGTCGGTGTCCAGTCTCCAAGGCTCAGTACTGGGGTCAGTTCTGTTTAATATCTTTAATGATGATCTGGACAAGGGCATTGAGGGCACCCTCAGTCAGTTTGTTGCCCAGCAGAAAAGGACCTGGGAGTGCTGAACAAGAGCCAAGGTGTGCCCAGGTAGCCAAGGTGGCCAGTGACATCTTGGCCTGGATCAGGAGCAGTGTGGCCAGCAGGGCAGTGAGCTGGCACTGGGGAGGCTGCACCTTGAATCCTGGGTTCAGTTCTGGGCCCCTCACTTCAAAAAAGACATTGAGGGGCTGGAGCATGTCCAGAGGGAGAAGCAGAGCTGGAGAAGCATCTGGAGCACAGATGAGGAGAAACTGAKAGAGCTGGGAGTGTTTAGCCTGGAGAAAAGGAGGCTCAAGGAAGACTTTATCACTCCTTAGAGCTGCCTGGGAGGAGGCTGTAGCCAGGTGGAGTCTTCTCTTCTTCAGAGTAAGATGTAACAGCATGAGACAAAATGGCCTCAGGTTGTACCAAGGGATATTAGGAAAACTTCTTCACAGAAAGTGTTGTCAGACTGCCCAGGGAATCTGGTGGAGTCAATATCCCTGGGGGTATTCAAAAGACGTTCAGGTGTGGCACTTAGGGACGTGGTTTAGTGGTGGACATGGAGCTGGTCTTAATGTTTTTTTCCAGCCTAAACGATCCTGGGATTGTGTGACTCTATGAATGTTTGTAACGAGGAATGTCATGGCACGAAGGTCTCTGTGAGGCGCCATCTGGTGCCTCCTTGTAAGCTTTGCATCCCCTGTTCAATTATACAAGCCTGAAAAGCCAAAGGCCAACTTGCATGAGGCATTTCATATTCTGACGATCTTGTTAAAATTCCTTTTAAATGTGTTTCATTTAAGCCCTAAAACTTCCAGAGAATTGCTGAATTCGTGGGCTGGGGATACATTATTTCAGCTTTAGTCCTTTCTTTTCTGAATAGTATAATGGCAATTAGTTGCTGAAAAAAATTAGTTGCCACTGATCCCAACAGTGAATTTTTTGCTGRACGAAATCATTAGACCTTGTTAATGCTAATAAGTTCCTTTTGAATCTGTGGGATAGCTTCAGGCACAATCCTTGTGACAAAAAGAACATTGTGCATCTGACTGTGTTCAGTTCAGAGCTACTGGAAAATGTGTCTTACATAACACAGATGAAAAAGATTAGCAGTTTCAGATGCATCATCTATAGTTCTAAAGGATATTACAAAGGAGGTTAATTAATTTAATACACTTGTAACCTGGAATAGGAAACATAAAATAAGCTCTTCCATTTCTGTAAAATTATGAAGTTTACAAGCTCCAGAGATATTACATGAGTGGAAGAATGTGTATTTAGTTATATATAATAGTGCTGTATTTTTTGGTTTCATTGTTTGTGGTTTGTTTTTTGAGTGACCKATGTAGGAACTTCCTTTCAGAAAAACTGAGCACCTGTGTGTTTGGAAGATATGCACAAACAGCAAAGGCTCTGAAATTGAGAGCATCTCAGAGACTTCATGTATTGGTTTGGGCAATGAAATTGGCCACCTGATTTGAAAAGTCCATAATGTTTTGCCTGAGTCCCTTGGTGACCCGGAGGCCCTGGCCTGGAGGAGAGCTTGGGGCTGCTGATTGCCATGTTTTGCCTCTGAAATMATGAACTTCATTAGTTAAGGCACATGGGCAACACCGTTGAGCAATTTTATTTGTGACACTTTAGGTTTGCCTTCTGCTGTGGTCACACACTGCTGTACTCACCTCGTGTTTGGGGATGGAGTTRTTTAACCACAGGCTATACCAAGGGCTAAGACTGAAGAATTTCATAGGAACAGCTAGTAAAACCCTTGATKATTACTTTTATTTAGACTTCTGTGCACACCTTTTTGCTAGAAAAATAGTGCCTATTGCAATCTATTTTTTCCAGCCCAGCTAGTGATAAAGTGAACATTAGAAGATGGGTCTTGAATTTATAGTCTCAGTTTGTRCAAAGAAAAGGAATACAATGTCCTGGTGTAGGAATTTTCAAGCTAATTACATTGCCTTGAGCCTTGCAATGCAAAGTTGCAGCTGCACAATGGAGCCACTTTCGGTTAAGAAACTGCATAAAAAAGGATCAGGTCCTAGCAAAGGCTGGCAGGCTGACACTTGGGCAGCAAAGAGAAGGGATTTTCAGACTCTGTCCTGTAAAGCTACACGGTGGGGCTGTTATTTCAGCAGGTAGAAGTTACCTCTAAACAAAGTTCAAAATTGTATGTGTTTAATACTGCAAAATATTTTAAAGAAGACGGTACTGTGTCTTTCAATGCCAGTATAGAATATGGGACAGGTCCCAAGGGAAGCTCAGTCCACCCGAGGGCTTACAAACCTTGACTCTGTCCCTTTAAATGTAATTGTTAGTAAACACTTCCATGAAAGAAGCTTTCATCAGAGAAAAAAAAAAAGTGGCAAACTACAGCGGTAAATAAGTTGCCTTGGCAAATAATATTTAAGCCACTGATTTGAACCGTAATTCCGTTCAGCATTATCATTTGCTTCGTAAATAAAAGCGCTTATCCAAACAGCCAAGTTCTCTGTTGTTGATGAAAATGGGGAAATGTGGGGCAGAGGGAACGTGTCACTTCCTTTCCTTTCTGAAGTCTGGGCTTTCCAGCTATTCAGATGAAACTGCTTGTGTTTCCATCGATACGAGCCTTGCCCTGCCACAGCAGCAGGGCAGAACGGGGTGACAAATGGCCCCTGCCCCCTCTCTGAGGGTGCCTGCAGCTCGGAGGGGTCTGTGCCCTGCAGCCCGGGGCTGATGAACCGGGGAGCACGGGGGGAAGGAGCCGAGCGCTCCCCGAGCCCCCCACACCTGCCCCGGCGGCTCCGGGGGCTGAGCGCCGTTCCACAGCCCTCAGAGAGCCTCCCCCGCTCCCCCTCCGAGCCACATGGAGCCGCATTTGGTTTCTCTTTTGAGCGTGTTCCTTTAGCGAGGAGAATGAAGCGAGCAGGAACAGCTCTTGGCCGCAGCGGCACAAGCGAGCCCCGCTCTGCCAGAGGAAACCACATAAAAGCGCGGGTGCGCCTTCGGGGGGAGGGCGCAGCGAGCGAGGATGCCTGGAGCTTCTCGCATTCGGAGCTGCGATTTGTGAGTGAAACATGATGAAATCGCCCCCTGGACAAATCACACGAGCCTGTCAACCTCACCAGGTGGGATTACTCGTAGCTAATAGCCCGAACTCCCCGAGCAAACAGAGCTCTGCGCTCGCTATAAAAAAAGGCGACGGTGCGGCGCAGGCTTTTCAAGAATTCCCTGGTATGGCTAAGCAGGGCTGCGTCCACTCGCACCAGGTAGGGGAGGAGAGGAGCGTGTTTGTTTTYAGAGGAGGAGTAGCCCGTCTCTCCTGAAGAAGTTCCTACAAAAAGGAGCGTTTCAGCTTCAGAAAGAGATGTTTTATTCATAAAGCCCTTCTGGTTTGTGTTACTCTCCAGCGGTGACGCTGTCAGCTGCTGCTCCGGTGATGGGAACCGCAGTGCTGGGGAGCTCTAATGTACCGAGGACCATCTCTGCCTTTTCTGCGTAATGCTCTTAGTGCAAAAGTCCTGCTGCTTGCACGGTTTGCTTACTTTGCTGTTTTACTTTTGCAGGTTATATCCTTATTTGCTTTTGCCTTTGGAGTAAATGTGTGCATGGGATTTACGGCAAATCGSTTTAGGAGATCTGAAGAATGGGACGAGGGCCCAGCCTCAGGTACGGTAACAGACGTAAATTGTACATCACCATATACCCTTATGTTATAGACTGTGGTTAAAAACCGTTCCTGCTCTGTAACAGTAGTGTGCTTGTTCCTTTTCCCTCTAGGATATAGAGTAGAATAAATAACTTGCTGAGCCCGAGTCAGTTGACCTTTGGGACTCACCTATAGGTCTCCTATTTACTTAAACTTTTGCTCCGTGTGCATGTGACTATGGAAAATTTAGCTTATTTTAGGACTGAGCACTGTCAGTCTTCACAGAGATTGGTCTCATCAGATCCTGAAGTGTTTGCAGTGTTTTCTACTCTGCAGGGCTTCCTTCCAGGGCTAAGAGAAACTCCCCGATGGCTTTAGGGGTGGTGGGTTTATTTTGGTAGCTATTGAAGCGGTTTCTAGAAACTTGATGAATGCTTTCAAGAGGCACTGGTGAGAAAAGCTTTTGGGATTTCTGTGGCTCCTGAGGTCATGCTGGTTTGTGAACAGTAGACGGCAGACATCTGACGGCGGGGAGGGCTGCGAGAGGAGAGGAGAGCAGGTGTTCGTGCAGATGTGCTGTCACCCAGCCTCTGCTTTTCTAACGCCTTCCGCTGCTGTTTCTTTGGAAGGCAGCGAGAACCTGCTGCTGGAGGAACTGTTATTTGTGTTGTGGGGCTGTATAGGGCTCTGTGAGCCCAAGCATAGTCCAAGTGGAAAAATGTATGAACCAGACAACTAGTCCTTTTTTTTTTTATTCAAGAAAAAGCAGGCTTGACTTGTGTCAGTGCTCCTTTGGCAGGGAAACTTGTGGTCATTGACTTAGAGCTGGTCAGCCTAACTGGAGTGAAAGGGTTTCATTTGCAGTGCCTGTCTGTAATGATAGCCTGTGAATTTGAATTATGAAATTGTTTGCCATGGCCAGAGTTTGTTGTGTTCCTGRTAATGCATCTGTGTCCTCCTGTCCTCTCTCTGAGGAACTGGTGTCTAATTACAGCCACTATCAGGACTGCTGGTCGCTGAGTGGAGGCATTTTAGGTAATCAAGAAGAGAGTGGCTTGTGATCTTCATAGCAGTTAAAGAAAAAAAGCTTGAAAAATGATTTAAAAAAAAAAATCTTCTGGGATGTTAACTGTAGAACAGATGTGTAGTGTGTGTAATAGRGATGGGAAGGATTTGCATTTCAAGTGTTCAACACCTGAGTGCCTTTTGCTTTGCTTTCACTGGTGACTGTCCTGGGCAGGGCTCAGCTGGTTTTTAGTGAAGACTCAGAGATCTGATATTGGGGTCCCACTGATCAGTGCCACCTCTGCTGAGCCAGCCAGCACTGTTCAACACCTCCAGGGCTGGGAGCAGTAGTAGTACTGAGTAGTAGCTGGAGGAGTAGCTCAGCATTCCAGAAAAGTAGGAGGAAACACAGGTTCTCTTGAAAAGGACAGGAGATGAGGTACTTTTGGAAATCTATTGAAAATTTGCTCACAGGTGAGATTGACCCAGCACCTGGCATTGAAGTAGTCCAGTCAAGGGTGCAATAATGAGACACAAAAGTAATGGAGGATTTTGTCCATTCTGTACTTATGTAGCTTGGTTACTTTTCTTGCAGGAGAAAAAAAATAGCAAAGCATAAAGGAGTATAGTCACAGTATGGACTATTATGGAGAGTAGAAGGTTACAGTGGAGATGTGCAGGTTTTTTAGCAAACTGAAAGCACTGTGATCAAAGAACCTACTTAGTCACTCTTAAWTGCRTGAYTTCCAGTTATACTTAATTAGAAGARCARTCCAATTAAATATCCAGAAAATAAGATTGGCATAAATTCTCTTTCAACTTCACTGTTCTTTAGCTTATTTGCTCCCAAGAGTCTTGATGTTGAGAATTAATTATTTCATATTGACAAAACTCTTTCTTTACCAAGCATTGTTGTAGAAACCAACTTGCTATTTCTCCAGAGGTATGCCATGACTGTAAGCAAATTTTGGTTTTCATCTAGCATAGAACTCTGCTGTGAGTCAAAAACATTTGTGTTTTTTTCCTAGTGCCTTGCAAGTTCATGCCAAAGTACCACCACAGTGGCTAAAACACCCTTCTTGTTCTCTTTTTACAGTGTACAGATKTGTGTCTGTTTGTACCCAACAATATTTGTACAATATTTGTACCCAACAAATMATTTAATTGAAATAAAATTTTACTCACTATTTTAAGAGACAGTAGAGAACCAAAGCTCACATTTTCCACAGCTTTGCCTTTGTAAGTAATTTGCTGGATGAATTTCCTAGCCATCTTTATAAGCACTTGCAGGGAAAATGGCCTTAGTAAYCTCTTGAAGYRTGGTTCAAGTTATCAGTAGGATAACTTAATTCTTTGGAAGGAGAAACACTGTAGTTTTCCTRTCTCTTCTCACTCTAGTTTTAAGCATGCCATTAAAAGTTGAGTCATGCTTTTCTCCTGTTGGAACACTTATATTTTTTCCCTTTTCTGATTTTCATTTGGATTTAACTCATTGCAAAAAGGAAAAGCAAGCTCATGATAGGAGTCTAGCAGAACTAGTGCTCCAGATATTTTGTTTAAGTATTTGGTTATTCCATATAGGTTCCATATGGGATCCAAAATGGCAAATTTTTACTAGGTAGTCTCCTTCTTATAATGACTCTGTAAGCATGTCTATATTGTRTAATCCTGCTTTAAACACTACTGCAAACAAATTGATTTTATTATTTTTAAACCTTGTAATCAGACAGAATCAAGAGAAATCATTTGATATGGCACTTTCTAAGATAAATGTAATACCCTTAAAATTAGAAGGCTAAATTGTTAGAAATGTAACAACTTTTGAACTGAATCACAGAGGCACTATTGTCCTATTTAGCTTTGGTCTCTAACCTATGAYGTGGAAGACAATTAGATGGCTGTTTTGAACTTAGTGGCAATAAAAGGGATGTATGGAAAACAATGTGAAAAGCTTTTTGTATAAAATAAGGAAGGAGGGATCTTCAGGTAGAGGTCCCTGTGCCTGCTGCACCATCTGAGTGCAGGAGCTGTGGAGGGATGCAGGAATCTTGAAAAGGATTTTAAGCTGTCTGAGTTTGTTCTGTATGTGGATTTCTGTTAATTTGAAAGTGCTCACCAGGCAGAGAGCTCCTGATGATGTATTTT
Organism: Alauda arvensis; assembly: GCA_902810485.1. Taxonomy (NCBI): domain Eukaryota; kingdom Metazoa; phylum Chordata; class Aves; order Passeriformes; family Alaudidae; genus Alauda; species Alauda arvensis. Next base: position 1,779,564 of record CADDXX010000007.1, on the reverse strand, counting down.
CAAACTATTTTGCATGCACTGGTACCCGTGCCATGGCATTGTGCACGACCTGAAAATCATGGTCTGGCTGCAAAGGCAAGGTCAAGCATGAGAAACAAAGGAGTGATCTTAATGTATTTGGAGAAATCCAGGAAGTTCTCTTTTGTGCTGTGATATGGAAAGTGTCYTTCATTAACTCAGGACGTGTGACCTGAATTTGCTAAGTGATTTGGGAGAATTGGCTACATCACTAAKGAGGTGGTTGTCAAGAGATGTGAAAAAATTAGACAAGGTAGGTGGGCGAAACGTTTCTTACATGAAATGGAAACCCTCCTTGCAGTTMTAGAAGATGCTTCTGTGGGCAGTTTGTTAGGGTGGTTTCCTGSTAYAAATGAGCTGCTCTTTACARCAGGTAGACATTCCTTGAGCTGCAGTTAGCTGTCTCTCAGCAGTCAGATTTGCACCTTCTCTTTCCTAAACACATGCTGATGTGTTGGKTTTGGGTTCTGAAAAGATCTGTCTGTCAGCCCTTTGAAATGAAAAGGGTAATTCCCAGGGTAAGGTTTATATTGGTATGTAATACATTCAAGTTTCTAATACCTTTGATTTGCAGCTTACTGGATCTGTGATTATGTATTACCTAGCTTCCAAAAGAGAAAGTAGTGGAAGAGGTTAAATAACAAGAAAATTTTTTGTAATAGATATTCAGAAGCATTTGATAGGAAGCAGCTGTCATCAAAAATAAGGACCACAACTTCATAGCTCTGAAAATTTGAGTGTTAAGATGATTTGAAACAATTCTCATGGATTAATTAATTTCTAGTATAGCTTTGTGACCTACTTATGTAAGCAAAGAAAATACTGATCTGTGTATTGCCAGCATAGATGCACAATCTTTATCTCCTTGGGATTTCAGGTGGCCAAAATACTAATGGCTCACTAAGAGCATGCTTGCAGGGTATGTACCTGCAGAGTGAAACTTCTCTGTGTGTCTGATGTTACACAGCCTGAGTGCTGCTGGCCTGACTGAAATAAAACCCCACAGAATCAGAAAGATGGAATTGTCTGCTCCTACCTTTTCCAGCAGTTACATGAGTGTGCCTTGACACTGCTGTGAGCCATGACCACAGCCATGGCACACTGGGTTTCTTACCTGTGATTTGTAGCACTGATTTTCTGATTTAGGGTTTGCTGAAGTGGTTTGTGCTGGTGTCCAGCCAGTGCCACTCCAAGGGCAATGGTGGAGCAGTAGTGCTTGGGATGAGAGCTGCTCAGACATCAGCTGCTACAATGTCACCTCCAAACTCCCSCTTCATCATCTTTTCCATCCATTCTCACAGTGTTCAGTTAATGCCATCTTATTTGGGAAGAGATTTCCCTTCAGTTTATGTGGAAACTAAACTCTCAATATAGAAGTGTAGGGGGAAAAATACATAAGAAAATATCAGAGCAGCTATTTCCCMAAAGTACCATGGCATCAGTCCTCTAAAAGTCATACTGCTAATCATGGTGAGGTTTGCCAAAACCAAAACCAAACCATGGCCTAAAAGAGAACAAAACACAAGCCAATTTCAAATACTTAATTTTAATAGGCTTCTCTAGGAACAAAAGACATTGTGAAATTTTCCTTATATTAAATGAAAATTTCCTCCATATTTAAATCTAACATACATTCCTTTATTTCATAAACTAGTTAACCCTAGAGAACAGCACACCATTTTCCTGCTTCATAYAAGCTGCTATGTAGGATTCTCCTACAAGAAAAACTTCTAAAATACATAATGTGTATAAAATAGTAAGGTTTGAGAAAAGAGCAGACATAAATCAGCTTGACATTAAGGGCCTTTACTAATAAATAGATTATTGAAGTSTAATACATTATTCATGGTTTGCAGACTGGCAGTCCTCCATTTACTTATACACATAATAATTATTGATTTCTTAAATACTTTTGTATTTTCTTAAGTTATTATAATTTGCTGCTCTGCAGAAGCCCATCAAAAAKCCTTGCTTTATTTCTCCTTTAATTTATAGAGCATTTTAAAGTTTTCTTTCACACTTCACATTGATTTGACACCTTCCAGTGTAGCAAACCAAGTCCTGCTGTCTCCATGTAGATTAATTGGAGTCCTTTCCTATGTAAACTGCCCAGCCAGCCATGAAAATGTCACTTGGTTTCTGAAAACAAAGACCTGCTTCTGTGGAATACTTGCAGCTCCTGGAATGGGGCCTTGGAGATTTCAATACATTTCTGCTAATGATCTCTTGATTGTTACAGATGTAAAGCCAGGGCTGTTTCTTTGCAGGATGTTATCACAGCATGCTGCTTCCTTTTTTTTTTTTTTTTTCCCCCAGAAAAACAACTTTCGAGAATTGATACTTACTTTGTTTCGTTTCTTCGCGCTACTCTTCTGCTCTCCTTGCTCCCTTCCCTTCCCCAGAGCAAGCATCCATCCAAGGTCTTGCTCATTGGAGGGGCTGAGCTGCCTGTCCCACCACTGCCAGCCTGACAGATGTTTCTTGTTCCACACAGTGCTGTCAGATTCCCCCTGGATCAATACCTCTGGCTCCTGCAAAAACAGATGCTTTGAGCTGCAAGAGGCAGAGCCTCCTGGCTGCCGCTGTGACAACCTGTGCAAGAGCTACAACAGCTGCTGCTTCGACTTCGATGAGCTGTGCTTAAAGACAGGTATGGTGGCTGCTGTCCTGCACTGCCAGGCACTGCTCACACCTGGTTCTGCCAGGACCTGCTTGATAAACCAGCACTCCTTGGCACAGCATCTCCTCCTCCCCTTGCCTTGGCTAGGCAGGCTCAGCTCAGCCCATGTTTCCTTGCAAGGAGCAGTAGGAAGGTGCATCTACAGCTCCTTACTGCAGGGGCAGGAGAAGCAGGGTATTCTTCATGCCACATAGAGAAGCAGATCTTCTGACACTAAATTAAAAGCAATAATCAGTGTTCAGGCACCAGTCTGACATCTAGTTCACAATCCAAAGTCGTGGTAAAAACTGGACATCGGTCATTTTGTGCCAATCATCCTTTTTTTCATCCCAAGTGATAACTTCATATTGGAACACTTCAGGCTCACTGCAGAGGGTGCCTTGGAAGCTGGGATCATGGAAGAGGTGCAGATCCTCTTGGAGCAGGAGACAGCCAGAGCTTGCTAACCTTGCCCCAGGCCCTGATTCCAGGTGTTAGAGGATGCATGTTACTGCACTGCTTGAAACATTTGACTTCAAATCTTTGGACCCTGGAGGACAGAAATACAGCAATAGGTTCACTTTCTTTTTTTGGTTTTTTTTTTTTTTCCATGAGTCATAGGCAAAGAAAACTTCAAAGAGGGACATGAGTTATATTTTACTTCTTAGCATAGTGCATTTAAATTATTAGTTGTARCCATCTCCTTCATTGTTTGCACAGTGGTCAGAGTTGACACAGGTGCCTTTTATTTTTGCCATTGAAATTTTTCTTGCTTTATTGAAGGATTACACTTACTAAGCAGCCAGAAGAAAAGTGTAGTGATTTAAAATATCATTCCCCATGGATGTGCCATGCTTGAAAGTCCTGACTTCCTCAGGTCTGTTTATGATTATATAATTTTCATAGATTGGTATCAAAAAAGAGTGAGCTAATCTGGTATGAAAAGTTTGGTTCCAGGCCAAAAAATTCCTGAATTTTAGGGTGATGTTTCACCCCTGCTGTAAATGGCTGCAGAATGAGAGGCTCTTTTTGATGACTTTCAGCACCAYRTCTGCWACYAAAGGGCAGAATTGCAGYTCYTCTCCCTCCTGTCCACAGYAGACACATGTGYTCACATCTGCATATGGATACCTGTGTAGCCCCTGGGGCTGKTGTGCTGATGGTCATACACTCCCACAGGCATTTATTCAGGCAATTATCACGTGTGATCTGTAAATATTACACACTTAGAGAAGAAAGCCCCAAATGAAGCAGAAAAGGGGATAAAAGASATTGCTCTGATGTGTGATTTTTTACTGGGTGCATGTTGTCTAAAGTGATTTTTRTAGTTTCTTGGGTGGGCCTATTCCAAAGCAATGGACTACCCTTGAGAAAGCACCTGATTTAGACWGGCCAAGATCTTAAATTCATTTGCAAGATGAGAAAAGATGGAGTTTTCACAGCCATGCCATGCTTTTCCTTGAAGAAAGCTCTTGTTCTTTCCTATCTTTGAGGTTGGTGCTGGATCTGCACTACGGGTGAGGAACTGGTGGTGGGAGCAAGGCTTCACTTGRCATCCACATGGTCTCTTTTTCTATTTTCTTATTTTCTACGGATTGAACAGGGGACTGTAGTTGTGAGGAAAAGCAAAGATTACCCAAGAAACACCAGAATTTTTAGTTTGTGCTTTAAGTTCTTCGATTTATCCGTGAAGATTCCTTTTGTCTTTACTTTCTCTGGCTGTACAAAGCCTGAAATACAACACCTGAGGGTAGCAGAAATACTCACACTTGTTTGTGGAGGAGCCCTCCTGCACTTGAAAGTCACAAGGATCCTTTTTTTTTTCTGGCTGACATACCTATTTTAACGACTAGAGTSTTTTCATTATAGCTGAATGAATCATTTTTGTTTTGATTACAATCTCTCATTCTTGCTTACGCTGTGAATATTTTAGCTCGGGGCTGGGAATGTACCAAAGATCGCTGTGGAGAAACCAGGAATGATGACAATGCTTGTCACTGCTCTGARGACTGCTTAAGTAGAGGAGATTGTTGTACTAATTACCAGGTCGTTTGCAAAGGTACGTCTTTGGTCTTTCTTATCTTTCCAAACCAAA
>CADDXX010000007.1:1744428-1774682 GCA_902810485.1 Alauda arvensis | reverse complement strand
AGTGGTAGAAAGAGAAGAGGTGGAGGTGGATGAAGAAGAGTTTAAAGCAAAGCTCTGAAGTGTTGGGATGCATTTGTCTGCATCACAGGTAGTGCAGGGATATCTGATGATCTCGGGAGGAACAGAGCATTCCTAGATATGTTATCACTGTCCCAAAGACCTCTCTCCACCCCCACCACAAAAGCTGCTGCTCCAACTACTTGGCCTGGTATCTGTAGGCTTTGTTTCTCGTGGAAGAAGAGTCGCAGGAATGCAAGGGCTGTCACTCGCAGGTGGTGGCTTGGGCTCCAGGTGACCGTGACACGCCTTGGCTGCAGAGCAGCCCGCACTGCTTGGGGTGCATGGGCTTTGGAGGCTTTATTTTCATCCCCTGCTCTGCTCTTTTAGAGCACATCCTGCCTGTCTGGTGTGTCTGCCATTCAGTCTGTCTTCTGATCCTTGGTAATGAGCTCTACAGATTTTTGCTTTTGTATCACCTAGTTCTTGGGTTTTTTTCATTCATTAACTTTACTGGGGCAAGGTTACAGTTTGAAATCGTTTCACCGTTTTGGACAAATGGATATGTTTACAAAATTATAGTAGTCCAGATCCATCCATTCACTGAAAATGGGCCTTTTTGTTTACTTTGGTTTTGCTGTTGGGGAGCCAAATGAAATATGGATTTAACAACAAGTCCCTGTAGATTGTCCTTCCCCTTTCCAAAGAAACCAGAAGCTGAGACCACTCAAATACTGGTATAGTTTCTAGTTCCTGCSTTTTTTGTGAGCTTCCTCTCACAAGGGTCAAGACAGAGGAATTTGTATGTCTCCAGCTTTAATGCACATAATCTTTTTTTAATTGGGTAACAACAGTCTCAACGACCCTGGAACTCTGACAGGACTATGCTTTATGTGAGAACAGTGTTACCTCTTTRTTCGTGCCTTTGCCTATCAGAAGATAGTGTGTTGTTTGTTGTTTTGTTTTTGTTTTTTTTTTCCCCTTGGATATTGTCCCTGCACCTCCTGTCATGGTCAGATGGAATTGCTGCAGGTCTTTTCGATTATGTTTTTTGTTCTGTTCTTTTCATTGAATTGCTGTTCCTTGAATAGTGCCAGGTTCAGCAAGTAGGCTTGTTAGTTAATAATTTGGGTTTTTTCAATTGGCCTGTAAAAGTGCAACTCATGAGCYACTCTATAGACAGCATTCTGCAGTGAAAACCTTAAACAAATAGCTGATTACACGAAGTAGTTTTAACTAATCTAGGTCTGAAAGAGTATTTAAGGCTTTTTTTAGCTTGAGTCTCACCTGATCCATGAGCTGATCACCTCTCTAAACCAGTTGGAGACTATTTTGAGTTGGTTTTCTTGCCCAGAATGAATTTTGCTTTGGGCCTTTAGCCAGATGAATCAGCTCATGGAGCCATCAGAACTGATGGGAGGAGGGTGGGAATTCACAGCCAGAAGCAGCACTACCTGTTTTTTGACAGATCAAAAAATAAAAAAAAATTAAAATAGATGACCACTGTGTCCAAAGCATTACCACTGTCTCCTGCAGTCAATAACACACTTTTAACTCCAGTTTTAAGAGCTGCTTGTAGATGTGCTAGTTTGGATATTTTTGTTGAATAGAATATAACCACATCACTTGTTTGGCTTTGTGAAAAGATATTCTCATTATTCATGGGAACTATGACAAGTCAGGCTATTAATTGGAGAGAGGCTTTCTTTTCTTAATACATATTTTCTGTGAAACCTGTAGCTGTATCTGCAGATTTCGTGTTTTTTATTTGAAACTCCAATGTGACTTTTTTGGTAGGAGAAACCCACTGGGTGGATGATGACTGTGAAGAGATAAGGGCTCCTGAATGTCCAGCAGGGTAAGTGTTCTTCTTGCATCTGGAAAGGCAAATGCAGCAAAGGCAGTGGTGCCCAGCTGTGCCTTGGAGCCCTGCCCACCACGTTTCTGCACTGGCTCTGTCATGCAGGCTGAATGACTGGCTTGGATGCTTTCCTGGCCTTCACCTTTTGTACATTTAGGCTCATAATATTGTCATGCATTTGCCTTTGAACTGCTGGGTGAGTAGTAGTGGATGATATTTGGGTTTGAACTCGGTCTTCAATCACCTGCTGCTGGGTTTGCCTTCACTTACATGCATAGGGAAGGTAGCCAGACACCTCTGAAGTCAGTCAAAGGCTCAGGTTGTTCTGCTTTCAGTAAAATTCAGGTTAAGCCACATGTGAACACAGTTTAGGCCATTTTTTAAAAAATGGAATTTTGTACTTTTAGCATTATGTTGTTAAATGAAAGGATTTCTAAACTGCAGTGGGGTCCAGGCTTGRCTTAGTGAGGAATTTGAGCACATGAGTAACATGGAGAAAGTAAATAAATTCTGAAACCATTTGTCTCACTATTATCCCTAAAAGTAAGCATCTGCTTGGGTGCTGTGTTGCATTGCAGCTCAGCCTGTGCTGTTGGGAAGATAACTTGGAGATGCTTCTCCCAGTGACAGTGACAGCTGCTGACCCCTGCAGCAGATGACAATAAAAGCCCAGGTGTGTCCATCCATGGCATGTATCCCTTGCTTGGACTGGATTTTTCAGTAGCAGTAGTGAATTCAAAAAGTAATAAAGTAGCATGAAATGCTGTCATCTTTAGGATGTTAGAATGAACTGTGCCTCACAGAACATGTTTCAAATGCCCCATGGAAAGAAGACCAAAGTGAGACGTCGCTTTTAACTGGAGATTGTGTGCTGGGCTGGGTGCTTGTGCACAGTAAATTTCCTTCTCCATCRTGTTCTAGAAGCATTTGCCTTTGTGGGTTATGTTTTTAGCTGCTCAGGGAAGATGTCTTTTATGYTGGATATCAGCCCTTTCTCTGACTGTGAGTGAACACTGGTGTTACTAAGTGTGAGAATTACCAGCTTCTCTTGGTCTGTTAAGTATGTAAAAGACTGTAGGTATATAGTTCATACGGTAACTGAAGTTCTGGATTTCGTAGAGGCTCAGTGAGTGGAAATTATAAAAAACTAAAATTTTGAAATGCTGCTTTATATTCTTGCTGATTTTGCCTTTAGCTTTGTTCGTCCTCCTCTGATCATCTTTTCTGTTGATGGTTTCCGTGCATCGTATATGAAGAAGGGGAACAAGGTCATGCCCAATATTGAAAAACTGAGTGAGTACATCTRTATTCTGTCAAGAAATGAAAGACGGTCTCTTGCAGCTCAATTGCTTGCACCCCCTTGGCTTTGTAGAGGGCTGGGTGCACTGCATATTTGAGCCTCTGTGTATTGCATGGTRGTTGGTGTGTGCCTGTACCCTTGAAATGTGATGGGTTTTTCCCCATGTGTGTGCTGGCCTCCATGTTTGTGTAGCCAGCTATGGTTGGGTTCAATGATCTTGAAAGTCTTTTCCAGCCTCAATGATTCTGTGATGGGGGGAGCTGAGACCACAAAGCCCAGTGTGAAACTGCAGCTTTGTTGTATTCATTACTTAAAATAAACCTGTGTTTTCTCATGTTGTTTTACTTAACAAGAGACTTGCAATGACTCCAGATGGAGACTTGCTCAGGAAAAAATCCCAGTCTATGGGAATGTAGCTGGTTCTGTAGTCACCTGGATGCCTTATTTCAATTGTTGTGAAGTACAAAGAGTACATGAGTAGATTTACTACTGCCCTTACTGCTGACTGCTGTTGAGCAGCAGAAAGTTCATTTAAATTAGTTAAAATTTAACTAGTTTCTGTGTCACTTTGAGTCACAGAAATTACTTTCTCTGGTTTTGTTTTCCATGTCTAAGGGCTTTGCTTCCTCACACTTGCRTTTGATTTTTCAGGATCTTGTGGAACACATTCTCCTTACATGCGACCTGTTTACCCTACAAAAACATTCCCCAACTTGTACACCCTTGCTACTGTAAGTCCCTGGGAAGGGTTTTTTCATGATAAAATGTTGCACTGGAGTAGAAATGTGGGTTATGGGAAGCAAGGTTTAAAAGATTATATATATATATAATGTTACATATATAACTATTGCATTGCCCATTTTTTAAAAATTTATTTAAGTATTTTCTTCATTTTGAAGAAAAAGTATTGAAGTATTTTGTTTTATTTTGAAGTGGTGGAATGGATTGTATCTCACCATTATACACTGTCTCAGCTTTCCTATGCTCTCTTATGCCTGCTTGTGCAGTTATTTGTACTGCTGCATAATTACAGGTCAAAGTTTTCCTAGGGGGGAAAGCCCACCCCTGAAATGCTGCCCTGAGTACAATCAGCAGTTGTTTCTGTGCTGCAGCAGCTGMAGTCAGTGGGGCAGTGTGCAGCTGCTGAGTGTCTGGGCACTSTGCTGGCCCAGTGAGAGGAGCCACCACTGTGCTGTGGTGACAGGGCTGGCAGCCAGGCTGTCCCCACTCCTGTGTGACACTGACAGTGCTCCCAAAGCTGCCATAAGGGACTCTCCACCTCCAGCTGCAATTTTTTTTTTTTCCTTTTTTTTTTTTTTTGGAGCAGCCACTGCACAAATGTTTAAATGGATGAGACAGGATCATATGGAGAAAGAATAGGTTGGGATTGGGGAGGCCCAGAGAAAGGAGTTTTCTGCTCTTCTCCCTGAATTGCTTTTACTGCAGGACAAATTGTGATATAAAGCTGTGGCTTTGGGTGACCGGACACATTTTTTTTCCCTTGGAAATAACTTATCTAACAGAAGTACTCATTATGATAAAATATTATAAAATGGAAATGCTAAGTGCTAGTTTTGCAACCAGGGAATGAATTACTGTGTCCAGAAAGGGCATTCATGAAGAAGAACTGAAAGTACAAATCGATCTTCTTTTCATACATTTATGCTTTTTCTTTAATGACCTCAAACTAACTTCTAAACAGTGTGAAAAACTTGAATTGAGTAACAGGAGTTTTAATGCTTTTTAGCACAATTCAGTCATCTCTTACTGCTTTCATTATTACAGCCAGAATGTGATTGAAATGTGCTTATCTGAAAGTAAAAGTCTTTTCCASTATGTAGCTACAAAGATACTTATTTAAAAATAATTTAGTGCTGTTTGCAGATAGCTATGAAGCCCTGCATTTGTGTGCATTAGGGTTTTACTAATTAATCTGCTTCTGCACAAAGGGACTCTATCCTGAATCACATGGGATTGTYGGCAATTCGATGTATGACCCAGTGTTTGATGCCAGCTTCAGCCTTCGAGGGCGAGAGAAATTCAATCACAGATGGTGGGGAGGTCAACCAGTAAGTTTTCAATTCCCTCCTACTTCTTTCTCCCTCCCTCTTCTCCCCTCCCCCTGTGCTGTGGAACRTAGCCAATAATAATAATTAAAAAAAAGACATATGTGAACAATTTGTACCTAATCCCTACCCCCTCTTCCCCCAGCTGGCCCTCAGTCTATCAGTTTAATGTAATGTTTTGAGTTGGCTTTTGCTTTTTCAGAATAATAAATCCATTGACTATGGAAAGGTGCTTGCACTGATAAGTATAAATTAGATGCAGCTAGGATAAAGCCTTCACTTAAGGCAACAGTGTAACACTGTAATTTTATTACTATGGCTATTTCCTTTTCATTATGGGTTTCTCAGGTTTTTGTCCTAGTAATGTTCTTGAGCAGTTTCAGTATAAATATTTTGTCAGCATGGCATAATTTCATAATTATTAGTTAAGTCCACAAGTAATCACTGTTACCTGATTTACTGCAGAAGCTGTGGAAACTTGAGAATTAATTTCTGCTTGAATGTAGCAGCAGAGGCTGAGCTGTGTCCAGTCTCAGACTAATGTTGGACTTGCTTTGTCTGGCTCTGGACTCTTGTGCTTCTGCTGCACTTTTTGCTGTTAGTGCATGCTGTGGTGGCTTGCTTTGACAACAAAAGTAAAACTAGTAAGCTTTAAGTGCAGGAAGCCAAGGTGCCTGCACATTTCTTTGCAGTGATAGCTTAGGAACCATAGTTTAATTGCTCTCTGATGAATTAACCTCACAAAAGAGTGAGATCGCAGAGGTGAGGAAATCAGAAGYGGTTTGGCAACACCATAATGTCATTTCTGTTTGCTGAATTGATCCATTTCATCCCCCAAATCTCTTAAGACAGAAATATCCTGACATGCTAGAGGGAGTTACTCAGACAGCTGTAGGCTTAGCAAGTGTATATTGTCTGCACGTCGTTTAGTCCACAACAAATGTGAGACAAGGCAGTTCAGAGCTGCAGGCAGATGTGTGACAGRCAGATGTGTCTGGCTGTAGCTGAGCCAGAATGAGTTATCTGTACTGTTGTCAAATCTGTCAGTGAGTGTAGGCACTCCCTTGGCTAGTTAGGACCTGGGTTACCTTTTGGCATGGGTGGTGAGGAGAAGAGAGGGTGAGGAAGGTACCTAGTATCTTTCCAGATGGAAGCAAAAAATCAGGATCAAAACTAGGAGCTGTGAAAGAGCAGCAGTGTGTAAGCTCTTTATCTCAGGTRCAGCCAGAGCCACACAGTTAAAACCTGCTCCAGTCTGGAGTCAAGCTCATTGATAATCCTGTGGCTCAGCTGCTGTGTGACAACTCATTAAGCAGCTGGAATGTAATGGTGCATTGAGAATTTAATTCTGCATCGTATCTTAATCATGGTTAGGTAGGAGTTAGTGGAGAACTAATTGTTGGGGCTTGTACAATTGTCTCTACTTTTAAATTACGATATTTTAGAAGTATGATATAAGTCTATAAATACTTCATCACCTGCTGTGTTGTATGAGGAACATTGTTAATTCCCACATCTATGCTACTCCAGGGAATAAAAGCTTTTCTGGATGAAAAATGTCATCTGAGAAGAGTTCAAGAAAGTTACACAACAGTGGGCAACCTTATGCTGGATGAAATCCTCAGAGGATAGGGTGTGTATGTGTGGGGGTGTTGCATACCCAAGTAGGGATGATAAAATAAACCAGTTGTTCTGAAGAATTGTTAAAAAGGAAACACACAAATCATGTAATAAACTGGACATGTCTTTGGAAAATTGGAAGCAAATGCACAGAGGAAGGGCTATAATTCAGTCCCCATACACATAATTTGAGGGAAACCCATCAGCTGGGCAAACCTGATGGAGTGGCCACAGCAGCTGGATAAGGAGGTGATGGATCTCTTGCAGAAATACCATATAAATTATACTCTCTCTGCATGTGCAAGAGACCAAATTGCACATTTGATTGGAGAACTGCAGATTTTTATAAGATGTTATCTCTGCCTATGYATTGGTTAGATACAGTCAGTTTCTAACTCCTTTATAGAATTTTCTTTAATTAATACATTGACATAGACTGCCCAAAATAGCTGGGTATTGAAAGGTAAAGCAGTACAATTAAGGGGGTAGGAAGGGATAGSTGGTCTGTGTATCACAGGAATCCTGGCTGCCATATCACATATTCAGCTGGCTCTCTTTRGGTCCTGGGTCTCAAACAGATGTACTCAAAACCTGCAGAGTGGGATATGGTTTGCACAGGATTGGAAATTGCTACTTTTCTGTGCAAGAAAGCAGAAAAAGTGTCTGAGACTCCCAGCCTTGTATTATGGTTAAAACTGCCTAGGAGTGAATGTCTTTAACGTTGACAATCTCTGAAATGCYTTCTTGCTCCTGGAAACTTGCCTACTGTATATGGCTCTGTGCAAATGTGGAGGGGAGTCTGGTGGTCTTCCCCTCTTTCTTTAGTTGTTCTAATATTCCATTTTTTGCTGGAAAACAGCCAGATTACCATAGACATCAGTGGGATTTGGCAGATGAGTATCTGAATGCTTTTATTCCAGGAATTATGAGAAATTAATAGCATTAGGAAAGGGARAGAAGAGGGGAGAAAGTAGCTTGGAAGTGTTTCAGGGTGCTGTAGCTGGTTCTGGGACTTCCTGATTTAGTATACAATGTTGATTTATTATATAAGCTTAAAACCACCTTGTTTTCAAAACAAAAGTGTTTCATAGGAAACAGCCATGAAACCACTCCTCATACTGCAACAGCATCTCACAGAACTGGTGAGCATCAGGGCCCATGGGGGAAACTAAGTTTACTGCTCATTTTTCATGACACTGACATTCTTGTTTTTATCCCAAGTAACTTTAGGCACTAAATTTAGGCCACAGCTGTCTTTGGCTTCTGTTAGGCWGTAGTTTTCCATGTCTTGATTTGATGTAGTGAATTTAAGCTTACACTACAGACAATATATTGGGGTTTTCTTTAAGTGATCTTTCWTGATCTTTAGAAATAACCCATCAGCCTCTCCAAGGTCAGAAGAGGCAAGGTATAAAACTGSTGCTCTGTGGTTAATGGGAGAGGCTCCTTCACAAGGTAACCTGGCATGGATCTAAGTTTGGGCCCAAAAGATTTTTTTCACTTCAGAAATATCATAATAATAAAAGTATTGATGGATGTTGAGGGTGCCTTGTATGAAGATGTAAATCCACTGTCAAACTTTTAAAGACTACAACCCTCAAAAAAGGACTATCTTGAGRTGTCAATCCTTAAACACAGCCATGGCATTCCTAGGTAAGAGACAGCATGTTGTGAAGCTGTCTTTGTAGTCTTCAAGGTATGCCTGTGGACATKAGCTGTCATCACCCTGCATCTTAACTTGATATTCCTGATTCATCCAAATTTACATATTAGTATTTAGAATGAAACCAATATTGGAATTTGATGATTTTGTCTGTCTAATAATGGCAGAAGGAGCTTCACAAAGCTGTTGTCTGCATTTCCATCCTGAACAAATCTTGCAGTCACTTTGTTGATTGGTAGGGGAAGCAGAAGGAGAGATGTCTGTAGTTCTGTTTTATAAGTATTTCTTTTTATCCAGCTTGAGCCATGAACAAGCAGAAGGACTCTGAGTCTTCTATTTATTTAATGGACTTCTTGTACCAAGAATCTTCTGTCTGGGCAAGAAGGCAATGCTCAGTTGCCAAGCCTGGGGGAATATTTGTGTCATGTAAGGAGTGTGGAAGGGGCTACTCCACATTTTACCTTGTTGGCAGAARAAATTACAAATGGTGCAGGAGTGGCATAAATTCTACATGCTTGCACCAGTCTTGTGCACATTTCTTTACTAGGAAATGCTGTGATTTCCTCCTTCCCACCTTTGCCTGGATGTGGAAGGGATTTCCCATTGCTATGTCAGCCTTTGGTGCATCTGACCATCAAGTATGTGTCAGCCTTTGTGAAGTTGTGGGCTCTTGTTTATTCATGGAAGATTAAAACCAGGGAGGTGTCCCAGTTTCTGTGCCTGTTTTCAATGAAAATTCCACAGCTATCTGGAATAACTCTGGATGAAATACTTGCACACCTGTGTACAAGTGTGTCTAGCAGTAAGAAGAATGGAGAACCTGGGATTTCTGTGTTCCATATGGTATTGACAACTGACCTATTGCTTAGYCTTGTCTACTTTCATSCATAAATAAAGGAGGAGAATTGTAKTCATTYAACATAGAGGATATAAAAATAAAAGTAATGCAACTTACAGGATAAGTTTCATAGATATCTAGGTAAGCATGTATACTGCTTCTTGGAACACATGCCAGTGTCCTAGGTTTGAATCTGTGATTGCATAATTTAACAGGTCTTTCTAGATTGGAAAAGTCAGATATTGTTGATATGGCATGGCATGAAACATGGTTGGTCTCTTTATGTTTTTCAAATATTTATTCCCCTTCTCTCTACTTAAGCAAATTAATTCAGAAATATGGCCTTTATATAGTTTGCAGTAGAATCAGGTTCATTCCCTACACAAGCCAAGAGTGGACATTTGACATGGTTAAACACCTGACTATAAAACATATTAACAGTTAAACCCAGTGTAATTATGAATCTCAAATAAATTGCATAAGCTCACAAATGRTACTGACCTTGCAGAACAATAACCCTTATTTGCTGCCTAATTTCAACTGCTTTGAATGGACAGGGTTGAGAGGGCATCAGATAACTTTTTTTCTATCCTGCCCTCCTGCACAACTTGTAGTCTGCCKTGAAAGACAATGAATTTAACTTAAAGACAGTGAAAGGTGTTCACTGSTGGTAAGGYTACAGTAAGAGTTTGCTGCCAACAWTTCTACTGGAGTTAYTACCCTATAGCCWAAGTARTAAATAAACTTGTGTGCTCCCATCAGTTGTTCCAGTCTGTTGTCTAATTTTGCCTATCCACTTAGGGATCTGGGTAACAAATGGTATTTCTAGCAGAAACAGCTGCCACTAGATTCATCAGCACTGGCTCAACTCTAAAACATGCTTGTTTTAGAGCATGTTTAATATTTGATTTAGAGCTTGATCAGTGCAAATAGAAATCCTTCCACCTCGATATGGCTGCTTCTCTGCATGCTGAAAGACATCCACAAATGTATTGCTGAGTAGCAGTTTTAGTTATYATGGTGGATAGTATTGAATTTTCTTAGCTTTGGTTTAAATAAATCAAARGGCTGGCTGGTTTTTTTGGGGTTTATTTCCTTCCCCTTAAAATACAAAGGAGAGCAGGGGTCCACTAATGTTTGTTGTAAGCTTGAGCTGAATCAGGCTCTGCCTGCCAAAGTCAGGTTGGAGTCATTCAGACTCAGTCAGATGTTGTAGACAGATAGGGGCCTTTTGATTTGCTGATTYTTGACTTCAACAGATCCTTGTCTCAGCTATTCATCTTATTTCAAGTGCAGCAGACACAGGTACTCATCTAAACAGCTCATGCCAATGTAAATGGCTGCATTCCTGAGGTGAAATACTGGCAGGTGCAGCTTTTCCCTCTCTGAAGGCAGTCTGGGTGCCTTTAGGCTGCACTTACTGCTCTTAGGACTGCCCAGCTGGGACTGAGTGCCACTTCAGTGGTGTTATTACTGTACATGACCCCAGCTCAGAGAGCTCTGTGTGCTGTTTTCACGTGATGTTCRTGAATCACACTCTCTGCTCAACGAGAATAAAAATACAGCAACCACTTTCTCACAGATGTGCTGGCTACCCTGGCAGTGTACCAATGATCCAGTTATTCATCTGTCAGTATGACAAGTGTTTTACTTGCCTGGCTGGAGGGAGAGTGTCTTTTGGCACATGTTAAAAATCACTGCCTAAAATGCACAGGGTCAGAGGTGAATTCAGCTGTGCTGAGACAGGAGCAGCACGGGATGTCTTCAGTGGCAGAGGGTAGAATTTGGCTTTTCTCATTTAGACAACAACTCATTTAGACTGGACAGTTAGGGCCTGGCTGGGCCAAAGCACTAGGAAGTCAAACCAGAGTTTGCAGATAGTAAAGTCCAAACACAGAATTCCCTGGACTTAGTTTGCTGGTAGCTTCCCARAGATATCTGCAAAATTACTTAGAATTTGCAGGAACACAAACATTTTCAAAGAAAGATGAATCTGCTGTGGGGACARTGGTTTTCCAAGAAGAGTGAGACAGAGCATAACAGTGGGAGCTGACACACATTTCATGCTGAGTGTGTCTGTGACTTCCTTTCTCTGCCATGACTGGGTTTTTCTCTAYGAATAAATCTGCAATGCAAAGGAAAACGTAATCACTTTTAAGTGTGGGCCCTTTTTCAGCTGGGAATGCCATGATGCACTAATGACTGTGTAATGGGTAACTGCTTTAACTGTGCTGACTTACACGTGGCATGAAGAGGCATCCTTGCATTGCAATCCTCAATGTGGTCACTGGGTTGTAGGCACCCTTCCTCATGTTTCCTGTTCACTTGCATCCTTTTGTTTCATGCCATCAGAGCTAGTATCCTGTGATGTTCAGTGTGATTTCTAATTGAGCTATTGAAAACAATATTGCTGTTATTCAACTACAACCCCCAAATTCTTGTATAAATTCAAAGCCTTTTTTTTTTATTTTAAGCAGTTACTGTGCAGCCACATCATCTTGTGATCATTGTCACCATGCAAACTGAGTTGCTGGTGGAAGGCTGGGGCTGCAGAGACTGGGGGAGATGTTTGGGGGACTCCCTGTTTGGTGGCAGCTTTAGTGTGTAAATATGAACYAAGCCTGAAATCAGATTCTTGAGGAGAAGCACCTGAAAACAAAGAGTGGGCTCCAAACCCATTGCCATTCTGCTCCTGATCTTGCTGCACTTATTTTGTAAAATGTAATTTCTATAGTGTTACTCTGGATGTAGTTTTCACTGGAAAAGAGGACACATTATCAAAAAGTTAGAATAAAATGAAAACAAATGACCTTTTATAGCTGCAATTTTAATTTAATTGGAGTCCAGTCAGATTTGGTGGAATAGAAGAAAGGTAAGGGTTGTGTCCAGGGCAATGGGAAGGCAAATATGATTAATTTTCCCATAAATRGCATTACAGTATCCAAATGTAATTGCTGTTAACTGTAGCCTCATTGTGCAAATGATCTTTCATTACTGTACCAAATCGATCTCAATTAAGACTGATGTGTGAATAACATTTAAATGATGCATGTGCAGATGACAGTTTATAAGTGCCTGACTGAGCAAGGTGCAGGGACTTTGAATGTATTTTCAAAGAGTTGATTTAAAGTAAACAAAAAATGGCAATTATTATGTAAGTCAGCTGCATTTTGTCTCAACTCCTCGTGAAGCGTATACAGTGCAGTATGCATAAATAATGGGAGGAAATAATCTAGCTCTATACCCAGTGCTGTCCTTTAAGTCATTGCCACTTTTGAAATGAATTTTGAGATAATTTGGATAGTTCCTTGCAAGACAAATTTAGTTCTGTGGAGCTGCAAACTCATTGTTTGCTTCCCTTGATTGTGAACCAATTGATTGATTCCCTTGATATTCCAACAATCTCATTCAATAGGATAGAAAATAGGAAGGGTTGATGAGGATAACTAGGAGTATGATGTAGTTTTCATATGAGAAAGATCAAGCAAACTCGTGTTTGAAAAGGAATAAACAGAGGGATTTTAAAGTATGAGAATGGTGCCCTAACCCCCTGGAAAGCAGCAGGTTTTAAACCCAGCAAAATTAAAAACACACTCATGGAGTGTGTGACTACATTGTGGAACTTTCTGCTGCAAACTGATTTACAGCTGGAAAAATGCAAGGGATTTGAAGGATTGAAAAAAGGGTTTGAAAATTTCATGGAGATTTTTCCATCAGTTCCATTCATTAATCCATTGGGTGAGTTGAAGTTCTCACACATCTCTGTTGGAAGGTGCTCCTTAACACCTCCTCATTCTGTGGCCTTTTTTGTGTGCTCTCTTCTAACACATTTTCTGTTGATGGCTGCTGATTGTAGGATACTGGGAAGAGGGACATTTATGCAGGCACTGATTAGGGTAAAGGGATGTTCCTTTTTAACTGAGTATCCTCCAAACCCTGAGTGCTGACAGGGTCAGGTGAGTCGTGGCTGGGTTTTGAAAATGAAATTAAATACTGGAGGAATTCCTGGCCACGAAACTTTGTGCTTTTAATTAAAAGCAACATAGAGATTTAGGGGTGAAAGTCTAAGCCCAGCAGCTGACCCACTGCTGCAGAGTTTGCAKAGGTTTGTCACTCCTTGTTTTCAAATTAGGGCCGAGGCTGAAAACTGCAATTTTCATTTCTAGGCTCAGGGTGTAAGAATGTGTCTTGAAAATATTTTCTTTTGATTTCAGAGAGTCATTAGAGATSTGAACACATTCTAATCCTCTTATATTTTCCTCATTAGATTTGGATTACTGCAGCCAAGCAAGGGGTGAAAGCTGGCACGTTCTTCTGGTCTATGTAAGTACCTTYTGTTTTCTGGAGATTTTTAACTAATAATTCAGAATTAATTTGATGTGTTTATTAAGTTGTTTTCCTTTCTCTAGGCATTCAGTAGGTTGGAGACTTTGCCTGTAACCCTCTATTGTTTAATTTGTGCAATGTTTCTGATGACTAAAGCTGATGCTACAGTTTGCTGCTTTAGATTTATGCACTGACTTTTAACAGTTGTCTAAAGAAAAGATGTGTGATAATGTGAAAAATTACTGTTTTATTTCAGAGTCTTTTTTGCTTCTTTAGTATTGTTAGCAATGTTTCTTAGCCCTGTGAGTGTGGAGGACTCTTATTGTGCTTTTGATGTCAGTTATRTTAATTGACATCATCAGTCTAATGGACTTAAAGGTCTGATCCATTCATTTTACAATGCAGTCTGTCCTTTGAGCAAGATAYCCAATTTCCCTTTCCTAAGAGACAGCCTTGAGGATCTTTGCTGTTTGTTCTCTTGTTTAATGATTCCAACTTCTTTTCCCTTGTCCTCACTGAAATCTCTTTGCAACCAAAAATGAATGAATTTTGATAATTTTTGAGGAATTAATGTAGATCAGTCTTTTTATTACAGCTGCTGGCAGGATTGCAGGAACAAAGAAAATGTTTAAGCTACAAGACTGAAGTTATAAGGGGATGTGACTATTTTTTTGGTGATTCCTATAGAAATAATACATTTTACTGTTCTAAATATCATAAAGCTCACAGAGGGAATAATAAAACACACCACAAGCTGATGATAGGTTTAGGCTTGCAAGATGAAATTTGACAGCACTCCATTCTGGTRCTCTCCCAACCAAAGACATGAATGTGATTCCTAAGCTCTATAGCTACAGTCTACATAAACACCCTGGCCAGTGCAGGCTTGGGGATATAGAATGGAAAAAAGGTAGCCAAGAACATGTTGTATGAATGGCACTAGTAAAGGAGTGAGGCAGCCAAGTTATCTATGATTGAAACATATATGCCTTAAAACTGCTTTGTTTTGTTCAGTACACAGAATATTTTTGGGAGAATTTTCATGCAGACTCTTCCAGGAAAACAGAATTTTCATAAGATTTGAGTCAGAAATGAGTTCTTGAAATAATGGATTTCTTTTTCATATTGTGCAAGTAATAAACATATAAAAATTGGACAGTACCCARAATTATTAATCCAGTTTAAAATTTTGCCTTATTTGCAAATTTTAGTATSAATTCTCATTTTTATGAGTTTTTATGGTGTTTCTAGCACCCAAAGTTTTCTGTGTACTAGGAGACTGAGGACTGTTTGTCTGCTGGGCATTAAAAACAAAGGTATTTCCAAATGGTTGCTGCCATCTCTATTTCTYTGCCAGAGGTTTCCAAAGAGTGCTGAATTCAGTTCATGATGGTGACTGATGGTGGTGTCTGATTGCTGCCTTGGGATTCTGCTRTTGATCCAATGGATTCTGGCCTGACTGTGCTATTGGATTAAAAGGGCTGTGTGGTCACTGACCTGCAGAGCTTTCCTAAGATGAGATATTTGGAACTTTACAGCTGTTTCCAAGGTTAGCCATTCTCATAGCAKGAACTTGGCCTCAGCAGCCAAGTGAGGATGGCAGCCCCTGTGCAAACAGTGAAGTAAATGGGTGTGTTCTGCAGGGTGAGGAGTCCCTGAGCTGCTGGCCTGGTGTTTCAMATGGCTCTGTTCTCATTCACACCAGCCTAGCCCTCATGGCTACTCTTAAGGCAGTGGAAATTTTTCCAGTGTCTGAAAACAAGAAAAAGGAAGACTACCAGAGCAAGGTGGTTTTTTTAAACCTGTACTGATGTGTGCAGTATAGTGGATTTTACCCGTGCCAGCTATCCAGTGGCAGCATACAAAAAGGTTCATCGGGGTTAGAGCCACCAGAATGGATCTTTTATTCACTCCTGTTTAGAAGAGGTAGATTTACTGCTTTGAGTTCTGACTACATTTGTGAACTTTTGAGCAACTTTCTTTTGGAGTATGTAGACATTCAGGAGGTCTGATGTGATTCTGTTTGCAAATTAAGTTATCAGTATTAAGCAACAGACAAGATACAGCATGCTAAAAGCAAATTGTGCTGTTATGATACATTATATTCCTATTGAATTCAGTTCATAGCAAGCATTTTGTTGATGCTTTTTGTATTTTATAATAACAAGGTATATMTTTGTATTTTTTGGTCCAGTGTCATCCCCCATGAGCGCAGGATATTAACAATACTTCAGTGGTTAACCCTTCCAGACAATGAAAGGTAATTCACTTCTTGTCATCTGCTGTTGTGTAACTGCTACTTTGTCTTCTCTTTATAAGTAGGTGGAAGAGTGAGCAAAAATTTAACTCTGAAATGTATTTTTRTCTGTTACAAGCCATCACTGATTTAAGGATTTGTTTGGGTTTTGCATTTAGTGTGAGTTCTTTGGGATTTTGGGGCTTTTTTTGGTTGGTTGGTTTGTGTTTTTTGGTTTTTTTTTCATACCAGGTTTTAACCATCAGCAGATTGATTCTTCCAAATAAATGTRTGGTATGAATTTATTTCTTATCAAAAAGCATGTAGTTACGTGAATTAACTTAGATTGTTCTTATCCTACTGAGCCTATTATGGTTTAACAACCTTACAGGCAATGGCAGTTTTAGAACTGGACACTGAGCACTAGGAAAATGTTCAGATTTTAATTATGAGTGGGTTTTGCTACAMAAGTTCCCACATGCTGCTGCAAGGCTCAGCTGTTGTGATTTCTCCTACGAGGTTTGGAATGAGCCTGTGTCCTCAGATGGTACCCCATGTGCCTCCTTGTTCTTGGGTTTAATAAAGCTGCAAAACAGGCAATCATACCATGGAAACAAAGAACTGCTAAATAATAGTAGCATTTTATGACTGAGAAACAGTTCTTTTTCCACAGAGCTAAGTCTCATTGGAAAACTGACTCAATTTGACTTGAGCTGGCTGGMCTGTGTTTCTGTGGAGCTGTCAAAGGAAAGCTAACCTGAACAAGACCTTCCTTTCTTTCAGGCCTTATGTTTATGCCTTCTACTCTGAGCAACCAGATGCTGCTGGCCACAGATATGGTCCTTTCAACTCAGAGGTTAGCACAGATTTTTATTTTTTTTTCTTCAGAAAATGCATGTGTCTCCAATACTTTTTTCCCGCCCCCCAAAATATTGATGATGCTCAGGAGTAAGATTTTTAGCAACTTTGTTTTCCTCTGTTTCTGCAGTATGCTTCCCCTCTGCCAGAGAAAAATAAGTTATCTTCTATAGGATTTATCATGTAAAAATTGCTTCTGGAAGAAGGAACTGCCTGTGCCTTTCAGAAGGCTATTTCTTTGTGTGATATGATAATGTAAATGGAAAGATTTGTGTGGCAAAGACAGGAGTATATTTGTGTGCAACAGCATAATTTAACTCTCCTCTAACTGTTTATCCTTCTGAAAAGTAATTAAAATATAATACAAAATATATTGAGATAAAATGCTGARAAGAAAAAAGCTTTCTTTAAAGCTGACAGCCAGAAGTAGCCAAAGTAATAATTCCAGTCTGTCAGGAAATGTAAAAGGCTGCTAKTTCCAGTTTCATATAGGCCCTACAGGGGTTCAGGAAGCTTTTCCAGTACTGTTCCCTCAGGACCATACTGTTAAGCTTGGAAAAAGTTTGAAAGCACCATCAGGCATTTTAATGAAAAATTATGTGCAACATGCTGCAGTAGTTTAACCCCTTGTTTGACTYTGTGTAGCTGGCTGGGACTGATGGGCATTGTTTCCCCTGACAACACTGTCCAGGTGACAAGAACTTAAAGATAATGCACTTGTCTGGCATATCTGGGAAGGGAAAGTACCCAAATTCTGTACCCAAATATCCTGCTTGGAGTGGCTGGGATCTGGCTTTTCCAATGATTTCTGACATCTTGCAAAGATCCCCTGGTTTCAGTGTAAATGCATGCCTGCAGATTCCCATCACAAGACTTCAGGTGTTTCTATGTAAGATTTTCAAAGGGTAAACAAATGTTTGCAGTCTTCAGAAAGTGAGGATTGTATCAGATGCCCTCCCTCTGGAAGGCAATGCCAATCTCCKTGAGCAGCCAGGTACCCAGCAGTAGTTTCTTATTTGTTTGGTTTCCATCTGGTGGCTGTTCTTGACGGGAGGAGAGAGCAAAGAGATGCAGCATTAATATTTTTTAGTATGATTGAGTTATTCGGGCTGTTTTTAAACAGTTCGCAGCTGTTGTGAAGTTGTTGTGAGTAGCAGCCCTGCTGGATCAGTTTGAGCCATGGTCCTAGAGCAGTGGGTGTGAGGAATTATTCCAAATCAGCACTGAAGCACCATAAACATGGATGGAGAGAAGCAGCCCTTTCTCTGGATAATCTGGGGTCAGGATCTGCCAACACTTGCTAAATTGACAGACATGGATATGTGTCCATGTTGTCATTAGGCTCAGAACAGGAGTTATGTGTGATTCAGCCAGGCAAGGTATTGGTAATGAGAGCTCTCTGCTTTAATGATATATTTCTTAATAATGCTTTATAGTTTCTCTTAGTGAAATGTTACAATTGCTATTTGTACCTATGATTGAAAACTCTAATTTTATTTATCTGAACAGAAYTGTGGAGCTTTATCTGTGGATTTAAAAGGGAGAATAATAAGATGATGACATTAAAAATGTTCTTTAAATTGTGGTGTTTAACAAATCTTSTTAGCATCTAATGTGGCAATCTAGWTTCAGGTTAATTATAAGAGTCTAAAARGTGAAGTGTAGCAAAATGTTCATAATAGGAAAAGTCATTGTAAGAGCAAAAAGCCCCCAAAGGCTGTTCCTGTATGAGGGTTCTTGTGGATGGTTATCTGAAGGATGATCTCTAATTGTAATGCAAAGCTTTGGCTCTTCATTATGTGAATTAATAGCTTATGAGAATTTTGCAAATAGATAGCTTAATGTCATTTGTATTAAACACAAGAAGACCATGAAATCAATTTTCAGCAAATTGAGAACAGATGAGTTAGCAGARGAGCATGTATGGGTTTGCAGTTCAAACAGTGGACCAAACTTTGTGAATGGAAATTTAAGTAACTGAATACAGCTGTGTAAGTACACAGATGCTGAGGTTTGCTAGGGGCCTGCTTTTGGGATAGAAAAGCTAGAGGAAGTATTTTATATTGTTTCTCTTGACACTGGTTKCAGTATAATTTTTAGGAGCTATGAGATTTACATCATTTGGAAGRAAGTGCTCAGAAGGATCCCTTTCAGCTATTTCCTTGATACCATGAGCATGACTTCCCTGTGAAATAACTTTTTTCTTGTGTACAGCTGGCAGAAGTAAGGCGTTGGGAGTATTACTGACCATTTCTCTTCATGCTAAGGCAGATCAACTTAACAATAAAGTTTGAAAACAAGCTTGCAACAACTCTGAGTTGTATTTACAATGGGCTTCTTAGTTCTTCTTTTGAAGAGTGAATATTTCATGCTGACTTTTCTTACTGCAGTTAGYAGTTTGAGGAATAGCTTTTTACCTTGAAACCCTCAAAATCTTTATTACAATAAAGTGAATTTTTATTTGAGCTTTTGCAAGGAACCAAATAATATGTATAATCTTAGCGGTCTAATGGCATCCAGATGGCTCTTAGATCTTCCCAGGACATCTCAGCAGCCTTTGTGCAGTGTCTTAAAGCAAGAAGCAAAGGGACTTAAATACATTTAAAATRTATTGGTGAATTGCCAGTGGTTTTTTTTATATAAATGAAATTGATATTATAGCTAATCTCCACAAGTGTAACTTTGCATATCCACTAACATGAATTTCAGTACAAATAAGTTGGTTGTCTAGGTGTTGGGGTTTGGTGGGTTTTTTTGTTTGTTTGGTTTGGTTTTTTTTATTTCATTTTGTTTTGTTTTGCTTTGGGGTGGGGCTGTTTTATGTTGTTGTTTTTTGGAGTTTTTTTTCCTTTAAAAACATTTTAGGAGGTATTTCAGTGGGTTCTATTATGTTTCCAGGAGCAGTTATGGGAGTTATAAAATATATGCTTGCTTTTGATTTACTTCTGCCTTTTTTTTTTTTTTTTTTTTTCCCTCTGTGCTTCTGCAGTTGAACTCTGGTAGGTTGGTCCATCCGGGTCAAGAAGCAAAGCTTTGGCTGGCTAGTTACCCTTGTGATGTTACAGTTTCCTTCTGTAAGCAGRGAGGGATTCAGTTCCCTCCTCCATAACTCTGTTCTGACTCTTCTCAAACAAGACTAAGAATTGGCTGATTAACAAGAACTTGGCTTTTTTTTTTTTCCTAGCTAACTTTTTAAAAAATATAAAATATTCTAGAAATATACTACTCTAAGAGCTCAAAATTCATGGAAATCTGGCAGTGCTAAGCTGTTTCTGCTGCTYCTCTAGCATGCTGTCTTGAGACAGTCCCTTCAGCGTTCAGACCTGGGTCTCGCGCGCTCGCGCGATTCTGGCACTGTGGAGCTCTGTCAGAGCTGATTCAGAGACAGTGAARTGAGAATCCTTCCTTTCCATGCCGCTCCTCTCATCAGGACTGCACAAAGCTTGAAGCGTTTTAAAAACAGAAACCTCTGGTGCTGCTTTATTAAAATGCCTTTCTGGAGAAAGACGAATGAGACTGGACTAGAATCTCCTTTCCAGCTGCTTGCGTTGGAAGCAATGAAGCATGGCAGATGGTAACATCCCCTTCTTCCCCTTCCCTGTTTATGGAGCTCTGTAACCCAACAACTGGAGAAGCTGACTGAGTACATAGAACTTAAATAGCATCAGAAATCTCCAACTCTTCCCCGGTGTGCTCCATTGCAGATAGTGGTTTATCTCCTGGTAGGTGTCACCTGCCAGCTCTTCTCACACCATCTTGAGCAGTGCTAAGAGCCTACGAGTTGTGGCAAACTCAGTGACAGAGGGACAGTTTAAAATGACAAGCAAGTTATCAATGGGAGTAGTTTATTCTAGCTAGATCTTGGGGGTCTTTTCCTTCTATGGTTTTTATTTTTTTCCTTCCATAAGTCTATCCTAGGTAACTGTGCATTTAGGAACATTACCCAATGAGATACCAAGCTGAAACTGCTAGGAAATTAAATTCTCAATATGCCCATAAAGCTGGTAATAAGGCAGGTAGCAGCACAGATTTCTCATGCACTGCCACCAATGTGCCCCACCCTGCTAATTTGGAGGATATGAGCTCCATGTTCACTGAGTCTCACCTGCATAGCTCTGATCTGCAGACCCCCAAATAGTGGCCAATGGAGTTCTGGTGATTTCAGTGGGGTGCAGGGTCTGGCAGACAACAGTGGTACCTGCTAGTGCTATTGATTAGGGTTCTTGATGTCACTAATAGAGCCAAAATATTTTTGTGGGAAACCTTGCAGAAGTCTGAGACTGGACAGCCTCTCATACTCATAACTGAACTGTCATTCAAGTGAAATGTTGCATTTCCACCAGTACTCTACCCTGGACACTTATTGTGTGCAATGGATTTTGCTGTAACTGAACTTAAATTAAATCTCAATAATATTAATGAATTAATATTTGATAACTAATACCCCCATGTAACTATGTATTTTCAAACACAGAAGCCCCACCTGTCTTTCAAAACAGCAATCTAATTTGCTTTTATGCTGTCTGCTCTTGTAACTGCTGTTCCGCTTTCAGTACAATTTGATGGATTCCTCCCTAAAAAGGAGGTGATCCTAAATTGTCCCAAAGCCTAAATATTTGATAGGGCCTTTATATATAAATCCTCATTTATGCTTGAGGATTATCTGGCACAGGTAGCTTTACTATCTGATGTGAGTTGAGACAGGCTTTTTTTCTGAGTCCAGACATCTCTCCCTGCCAGTACAGGAGAGTAGTTATGGCTCCCCTCTTACTCCGCCTAAGAGACCTAAGAGAAAGCTTCCTCCTAAGAGGAGACAGGAAAGACCAGTTGCAGCTCCAAAGAAAAGAAGAAAAGTACATAGAGTGGATCARTATTCTACGGAAACTCGTCGGAAGAAAGTAAGTCCCAAAAATTTATGATGGAAGTGCCACTTTTTAGGCACTACGCTGTCTTTATTTTTTTCAACTTGGGAGTTCACTCCATGCTTCAGGTTGGGATTTTGCAGCCAAAACTTTTATAAATGTACTGAAGGACCCAAAGGAGAGCAGCCAAACCAGACCAAGCCTTCTGGAAGCTGTTTTTCTTGCTTCAGACTGTTTGCATTAGGGAAAGTTATCTTTCTAATCTCTTTATTTTTTAAAATCCAGCCATCAGCTGGAGGCAATGTCAGAAAAATCAGTGGGGAGACACTACCACTGCTGCTAAACCTTCAGAATTATTACAAATTCTGCAATGTGTTGTAGCCTCCATAACTCCCAGTTCATGGGAGCATGGTGATTATTTGAGGTTTTGTGTCTAGTMATCATGGTTGTGGAAATGTCCTGAAAACGTGACCAATAAAATCTTAAAGGGAAAGAATGTTTGTTTTAAAAATACTCATTTTAAAGTCATTTTTTGACTTTGGAGGGTAAGGAATTTTATTGCAGGATTTCTAAATGGTGTATTTGCAAGAGGGGRTGTGTAAGGAAAACATCAAATAGAAATTGCTTTAACAGCAAAAAGTGCAAGTGGATGAAGAGTATTCTATACTGTACTGTCTTTATCCACCTGGCACGAACAATCTACGTATTTCTTCTTCAGGCTATAAACAAAAGCCTTTACACCAGAGGCTATAAACATTCTTCTCAAGAGATACTTTGTGGGGATGTTTTTTGACTTGTTACACAGTTCAACTTTAAAGAGTTATTTTGAGACACATTRTTTAAGTGTAAAAACATGGCAGACAGGGACTTGCAAAAAAATCACATATAAAACCCCAGGAATTTTCCAGGGAACTTCTAATGTTTTAAGACTTACCTGAGAGGAGAACTAATAACTACTATGGATGTTACCGCTATTACTCTCTAATTTGCCCTTCCAAGCTGTCATGAAATAGAGTAGAAATAACATTCCTGGTGACATGAACATATGTTGCTCTTTTTTTGCCTTTCTTTCTCTGAATGAAAAGGTCATCCAAACCTACCCCTAAATAATCTTTTCTGATAAGTCAACTGTGAAAATTTGACACCATTATTTCAGAAAAAAACCACTATTACTACTATTGCTGTAATATCTGCAAGTTAATCTTTTGATGCTGTTTGGCAGCAATGAAATGCAGTACAGGATGGATCCTACCAATTATTTAAAAATATTTTAAAATTAAGATTCTTCCTTCCTTCCTTCCTTCTAATCAAACTTCTTCTTTGGGAAAACTTGTGAGAGAACCCAGCTGGTTGTTGTTTCTCAGGACCTGCACTCGCACCTTCACTCTTTACGGTAGCACCATCCTAGAGATCCATGTATCTTGAGAGATAAAATGCTTCTGTACAGTCTTCCAAAGTCTTGATACTGGGTGAAGAAAGGTTTATGCAACATCTTMATTTGTTTGCCAGTAAATCTTTAAAAGTTACATCTGGAAGGAGCTGTAAGAGGAGGTGAGATCACTGAAGAGGGTAGCTGAACAGAACTATCATTTGAAATCCTTCAATTATTGTTGCTCTATCTTTTTATCATYATTATTMTTTTTTAAAAGAAGACTCAAGCTTGCTGACTAAAGTAAGCATTAATGGGAAATCTGTCTGGATTTCCAGCTTCCTTGAATACGCTTTGGATTCTGAGTAAAAGTTGCATTTCCTTATGTGATTGACACAATATAAATGGACTTTTATAAAAATGGAATTCCCATTTGTAGAAGAAATTTTTTGTGTTGGAGAGAGAAAGAATGCTGAAACAGACAATTTTCTTTTTTTCTGAACTTGAAGGTTTCAAAGTTTTAGCTTAAGTGACTACTTAGGATTTCCTGAATTAAAAGATTTCAAAATAAAACCCTTTGCCTGAACCACTTCCATATGTTGCAGAAGTTGTTCCTCCTGTTCCCCACCACGATTCCTTCTCCTGTAAGTCCTTTCTCTGTGTATTTATAGTGCCACATGGGGGTTKACATTTCCTGTCTTGTAACCTAGCAGACTCATTTAACATCTCTCCCTTAATGACTCAGGCAGAGGGAGAATTTCTGAACCATCACTTTCTGGGTCACACTAACATAGTGCTTATTTTAGAAAATTCTGCCAAAATCTAGTTTTTTTTCCTCATCCAGAATTTGTTATCATTCTGTTTGTCGTTGGGAGGATTTTTTATCATGGATACTTGAACCAGCCAAATCAAACAGACAAGTGAGGAAGAAGTTACCAAATAGTGACAACAAAAGTTTTCTTTTCAAAATTGTAACAAAATGAGCCTGCTGCCTAAAATCTTGCTTTCTCCCTCTCTGTGCCATCTGGTAAAAAAATGTTTAATTTTCTTAAGGCTGAAAACATAGTCCTGTGACTTGCTTTTCTTGGGTTTTTTTGAGGTTTTTCTGTGTGTGTATGGTTTTGTTTTGGTTTGGTTTAGTTTTTTTATTTTGTTTTGTTTATTTTTTTGTTTTTGTTTTCTTTGTTTCATTTTGTTCTTTAATGAAAAAGAAACTTAAATGAAGACATCACTGTAGTGTGTCTGTGTCCTCTGGGGCCTGCTGACAATTTTGCCAGAACTGTCATTTGAGCTGTTGGAAACTCTTGGCTTTAAAGCAGAAGAACGCTCCCTCTGAGCCCCATGTGCTGCTCAAGTGACGTGCATGTTGTCGTCCTGGTGTCAGATGTCCTTTGAAGTGAATTTCATTAAGTGACTTGGCATGTGAATCCCAAGTCTAAAGCTTCATTTCATGTTCATTTTGACTAAACCATTCACATAAAATACTGTTTTCTTTTAAAGGCACTGCTTTCCATCTATGAAAAAACAAAGGGAACCCCAAAGTCGCATGTGTTTTTCTACTGTCTACACATTGTTTGACCAAGTGTACACATGTTCCTAGGATGTTRCATATGGCCTAGGATCAGCCATAAAGACCTTTTGCTTTCTTGTGTCAGTATCTCAGCAGGGCTTTCTCATGATGAAATCATGGTGTGGATATACAAAAGGAAATGGTACAATAATTGTAGGAGTAACAGCTCAGCCAAGGCTTTGCCTCTTGACCYGGATGATTTTCCCATCAGAATTTTGCCAAAGGACCCCCATTTGTAGAAATTGGAGCATTGCAATGACAGAATTAACTTTCTTTTYTTTCTGAATATTTATACAGATGATGGTGAATCCCCTGAGAGAGATTGACAAAACAGTAGGACAACTAATGGATGGACTGAAACAGTTGAAACTACATCGATGTGTCAATGTTATATTTGTTGGTGATCATGGTAAGTTTTAAACCATAATACTTACCAGAAGAAAAATGCTTAAGTAATGTAGCTGTTAATATAATAGGTAACATAAATCAAAGTTCCATTTAAGATATTTTTGTGCTGATCTTTTTTCCCAAAAAAAAGCCAGTTGATGTAGACTGGCCACTCAGCTCTGTTAATTGTCATGGAGAGACACTTCTCTTTCATAACAGTGCTCTGGATATTTACTTCTTTACTCAGAGCTTTTCAAATCTTGGCATTTCTGGTATCACATCAAAGTATAGTTCTTGCATGTATTGGAGGGCTGTAGTTTGCCTGGAGTAATCTTGTCAGCTTTTATGGAATGGAAAATTTAATAGCTTTGTTCTCCTGTGTGAGAGAAGAGTAGGATTTTAGATTGAAACATTTCCATGGTAATTAGTGGGTCAAATTATCCTATTAGAGGAGAGACTGGAATATCTTTCTTATATCTGTGGAATATAAGACTKTGCCTCGCTTAGACAGAAAAGTCATCAAAATAATGGAGGAAGGAGGTGAAAAGATATTTCATGGTCAGATGTAGTCACCTAMAAGCACAGATATTATTTGGTAGGTCTTATTCCTTCAAACATTAGAATAAACTTTGCAATATAGTAAATATTAGCAAAGATTTAAAAAAAGAAAGTTTTATTGAAAGAAAACCTGGGTTTGCATAACTTTTTTAGTGATGCCACCAAAAGTCCTCTTCTTTTTAGGTCTTTATTCCTGACAGTCTCACATGAACTGCTACATCAGCAATAAAATGGCATATGCCTTGTTTCTGGCAGTGGGTAGAGAAGGGTGAGGGTCAGGAAGGATTTCCAGGGSTGGCAGTTTTGCTGAGAACCTCCTATGGCTGACAGTACATTCCTCCCCACCACAAATATCTGCAAGAGAAAATTGTTTATCTGTGGCTGCCTTAGAACAGACCACCAACAGACAATACCTTTTGTGTGCTATTCCTCTTAAAATCATTTGTTTAAAAAGAAATAATCCCCAAAGTAGTACATTAAACTAGAAACAGACTTTGGAGTTTAATTTGGAGTAGAGTCAGTGCACACATGGTGTATGTGGTGACTGTTCCTACAATGCTGAGACTATTTCTCTCACATAGGCACTCCTAATTTGAGTCCTACTGGTGTATTATGTTGGAATTAGATGGCTGTAAAGAGCAAGATTAGTCATCCAAAAGGAAATAATCCATGGGGTGTTTGGGCTCACCTTTTTTTTTGCTGTTCTGGAAAAAGTGTTTATTTTCAGGGTAGATTAATTTTGCATTTTCTTTCTGCAGGGATGGAAGACACGACCTGTGAAAGAACTGAATTTTTAAGCAACTATCTGACTAATGTGGATGATATAATTTTGCTACCTGGATCTTTAGGGCGAATTCGCCCTAGGTCTAGCAATAATCTAAAGTGTAAGTTAATTTAATTGTACCTCTTATATCCCAAGAACTAGATTCTATTCCTTCCTTGAAATGATGCTTTTCAAAGGGTGTAAGTTTGCAGGGTGTTGGCAGAAATTTCAGAGGGAATGCAACTGAAGACAGCTGGTCATTCCCTTTCCAGTCTGTACTTCACAGACCCACAGTGAAGTCAAGGGGAGGGCTTAAATGTTCTGGGTTAAATGCCACTCCTTTATATTGAGGAGGAATGGGAACTCCAAGGCAGTTTCACAAGCCAGCTTACATGTCATTGTGAGTTTATTCATGCACTTTTCTCCTCTGTGAACAAAAACTGTATTTGGGCCATCTCAGCACTGCACAATTTGGATATTAAAAAAAGCATCTGGTACCTTTTATAAGCTAATTGGAAAAAAGTGACTTGGTGATTTTGAATTCAGTAGTTTTATCATACTTTTGGCATAGATGAGAAGTCATGTGGGTTGCTAAACAGCAAGAGACTGGAGATGTTGAAGAATATAAGATTAGAGCATGCATTCAGGGCCAATGTTGTCAGTAAAACTCGTTGCTATTTTGAACCATGCTTTTAGAAGTTTACCCTGACAGTATTTGAGCTTAACTAATCTTTGACAATAACTCTCAGGGCTCAGGCAGGAGTCCTCTGGTGAAACTAACTCTGTAATTTCAAGCATTACAGACCAGTTGCCCTCTTGCCTCTGGGGTAGCAGTACCAGGATGGGGCTTGTGCCACCACCCTGACTGCTCTGGTTCAGCACATGAKGCCAAACCTGGCTTTGCCAGCAGTTTAAGCTGCCATACAAACTGTGTGACTCATAAATGAACCATAAGTACCTGTGGTTTTTGCACCATATGCTTCCAAGRGTGACAACTTTKGRTAGARGGRAAGATCAGATAGCTGGGATAGCCAGGTGTTYCCTCACAGCACTTCAGATAAACTCTGGGTGAGGACAAATTTCATAGGATGATCCATCTTTGAAGATTAAATACTTCCAAAATAATACCAAAAATCATAAGAATGTGGTAAAATATCCTTAACACTGATTTGTGTGTGCATTTATTTTGCTATAAACTTTTTTTACCTGGGTATTTATGCTCAAGGAATATATGGTGAGTGTGTAAAGATTTGTTGAAAGCAGTGCACATGTTGTTCAAATTTTGTTCACTAGCATGATACTGAATTCCTACACCCCACAGTTTACTGAGAACAAATTTTATTTCTGAGAAGTCTTTTTTTTTTTTTAAGATCTTTCAATCCTTGTCTTCCMAAATTGCCGAGAAAATTTAATTTTTCCTTAGAGAATGAATGGCAATATGTTTCAAAAAGATTGGCTTGTCTGTCTGACCTCTGAGTCATACCACTAGTTTTCCCACAATAACATTTTCCTCTTTTGGCTTCTGTCTGCAGCTTCCTTGTTTAAATATAGCAGTTGCTTATAAATCAGCATTTTGAACATACAACAAAGTATATTTTTTACCTGTAGAACTGGGGTTTACCTCCTTAAATGACAAATTATCAAATACTTTATTGTTCCATATGCTGTCTCAATACTGCAAACACACCTTTACAATGCAAAAGCCTGCAGCTTATGTTTTGAGATGCAGTAGAGTCCATTCAAGCTCAGCAAGATCATGCCTTAAGCAACCAAAACAATAATATTTGAACAAGAGATTTTCACTTCCCAAAATGTTCTTTTAGCCTATTTTTCCTCTCATGACTGARAAATGTTTCCCCCACCCCACAGAAGAACATGGTTAGTATGGACTGTTACTGGGTTTGGGGTTTCTACATCTTGCTTGTCCCTTTAATAGCCCAAAGACAAATCCAGAATATTTTACTGTGGCTTTTCACTTGCTCAGCAGTAGCCTAGGAACTCGGTCAAATGTTAAAAGCAACCAAAAAATGCTACATCTTTATCTTGCTCCTAACAGAGTACATTTTGCATTCAAGTGTGCTTTCAAAATTTTCAAGGAAAGTCATTGTGTTTGGGCATAATTTTTTATTTTAAAGTAAACCAGCCAAAAGTCTTAAAAGTATGTGTTTGCAGAAAACAARATAAGTATTAAGCTAAGGCCCAGATGATAAAACAGTGAGAATACTGCCTAAGCACCTACATGTCACCAGGCCATCACATGGCATATGCAGGACAGCCAGGGGATCAGGCCCATCTAGCATGAGTTTAGAAAAGTCAGGTCCTGCTTGACCAACGTGATCTCCTGTGACAAGGTGACCTCCTTCTATGGATGATGTTTACCTGGACTTTTGTAAAGTCTTTGATATTGTCTCCTGTATCATTCTCTTGGAGAAACTGAAGGCCTGTGGCTTGGACAGGTGCACCCTTCAGTGGGTAAAAAACTGTCGGGATAGCTGGGCCCAGAGTGTTCCCCAGGGCTGAATATCAGGGCCAGTTCTGTTTGATATCTTTATTGATGATCTGCACRAGAGGATCAAGGGTAGTTTGCAGACAACACCAAGCTGGGCGTGAGTGTTGATCTGCTGGAGGRCAGGAGAGCTCTGCACAGGGATCTGGACAGGCTGGATCAGTGGCCCAAGGCCAGTGGTGAGAGGTTCAACAAGGCCAAGTGATCCTGCACTTGGGTCACAACAACCCCATGCAGTCCTACAGGCTGGGGAACAGTGGCTGGAAAGSTGCCCTTGGAAAAGGACCTGGGGGTGCTGATCAGCAGTGACTGCGCATGAGCTAGTTTGTGCCCAGATGGCCAAGAACACAAATGGCATCCTGGGCTGGATCAGAACCTGTGTGGCCAGCAGGGCCAGGACCAGGGCAGGGATTGTCTCTCTGTATTTGGCACTAGTGAGGCCACACCTCAAATCTGTGGTTAATGTTTGGGCCCCTCTCAAAAAAGGACATTGAGGGGGTGGGGTTTGTCCAGAGAAGGGCAATGGAGCTGGGAAAGGGCCTGCCTGGAGCACAGGTCGGATGAGGAGCAGCTGAGGGAACTGGGACTGCTTAACCTGGAGAAGAGGAGGCCCAGGGGGGACCTTATCATGCTCTACAACTCTCTAAAAGAAGGCTGTAGCCAGGTGGGGGTCGGTCTCTTCTGTCAGATAACAAGTGACAGGACCAGAGGAAAAAGTTCTCAAGTTGCACCAGGGGAGCTTATTGGGTATTAGGAAAAATTTCCTTATGAAGAGGGTGGTCAAGCACTGGGACAGCCACCTGGGGAWGTGTGGGAGTCACCATCCCTGGAGGTGTTAAAAAGATGGGGCATTTAGGGACATGGTTTAGTGATAGACTTGGCAGTGCTGGATTAATGGTTGAACTTGATCTTAAAGGTCTTTTCCAACCCAAATGATTCTGTGACTCTATGATATATACAAAGCACTTTCAGTAAAGGTCAYGGAAGCATTAGGAAGTATGCTTATGTAAACCTTGTGTTTTATTATGCAGATTTTTGATATTTTCTATTTTTTTTCTTTACTTTTGCTTAACAGATGACCCTAAAGTGATTGTTGCCAACCTTACAGTAAGTATTTAGAACTGGGAGGTATCTGTCTGTGCTTCATTGTTCACTTCTTGATTTGTGGCATTATTTAGCTTTCTTTTCTCACTCTTTAGCAGGAAAGTCAACCAACCATTATTATAAATAAAGAATGTTAGATGGTGCCCTTTATGAGCACAGATTGATGTTTGTCATGCTTTCCACTGCTTGCTACTCAAGTA
Organism: Alauda arvensis; assembly: GCA_902810485.1. Classification (NCBI taxonomy): domain Eukaryota; kingdom Metazoa; phylum Chordata; class Aves; order Passeriformes; family Alaudidae; genus Alauda; species Alauda arvensis. The sequence continues at coordinate 1,744,598 of CADDXX010000007.1, read as the reverse complement.
GCTTTTATAAYCTTTTTGGGCAGTGCAGAGACAGAATCTCTAGGACTGTCTTTACTCCCTGAATTGAATGTGTTTATTCATTGCTTCAGAATTGGAAGGTAATCTTTTAGGGCAAACATTTTACTAGCACTCTGGAGACACTGAAAAAGTGCATTTGATAGCCTTCAACT
>CADDXX010000007.1:1714468-1744217 GCA_902810485.1 Alauda arvensis | reverse complement strand
GAGGTGTATTTTTGAGCATTTAGGTTTCCGCTTGAACTTAAGCTTTGGTCCAGAATAAAATTGTTCATCTGTGAGTTAAGTACGTGTGGTATTTTGTTTGATGGTTTCATAAAGACTGTCACGAGAATGAAACTTTCCAAATATATCTTTGAATGGCTCCCTGGGCCTTGGCTGCATGCAAATACTGCACAGAAATGACTGGACTGCCTACTCTAGACATACACTTCATTTTCCAGACACCATCGGTGATGACCTTAGCAGCTTGATTTCTGTAGTCAAAGGTTTTATGTGCATTTTAAGCTAACTGACAGCCTGCTATTTGTAACCCCTTCTTTTTCAGTGTAGAAAGCCTGACCAGCACTTCAAGCCTTACCTGAAGCAGCACCTGCCCAAACGCTTGCACTACGCCAACAACCGCAGAATTGAGGATGTCCATTTGCTGGTGGATCGCAAATGGCACGTGGCAAGGTRAGCCCTTGCTTTTGCTTCCATCCTGATTTTCAGTCTCTTCTTCTGAGGAARTGGGATGCTTAGGATTGCTCTGTCTGTTAGCATCCTGCTCCTCTACCCTGTGAGCARGAGAACATGAAATATTTTAAAGTGTGGGAAAATCAGGAAGAAACCCAAACTGATTCACTCAWGCAGCTTGGTGGTTTTGACTGATCAGCTCAAATGTAGAAGCTGATAAATTTTTCTAATGAGGTGCAAGCTTAGTCCAACAGGGGAGCAGGGAAAATGGGAGCAAGGGGCAAGCTTATGTGGTGAGGGGATGTTAGGGAGCAAGAGTTTGAGTGGATGCAATAGGTTAATGGAAAGAAAACTGAGAAATGGGCAGAGTGGGTGAATGTCTGAGAGCATGTGGAAGGATGTGACAAGGTGGCCATCAAAGTGCTGTGCTGGTAGTGTATTGTGTTTCAGAACAAATCCACAGAAAGCCAGGATGCTTTAGCTCAGGCAAAAACTCTGGTTTGGGTCACTCTTAGCCATAWGACTCTGAATTTTTGGTTGTAGAATATGGGCAGTATTTATCAATTTGCTAAAAACTGAATGAGGAAAAAACAGTTGGCAGAGACACATATAGAGTAAACAGGAGAGGAGTAGCCTTTGTTWATGGATCATGCACTGCTTTCTGTTTGAATATTCTTTTGCACGTGTTGTGTATTACAGTATGAGAATGGTGGGGTCTTTTTGCATGAATCTGACTCAGTGCTTCTTGAAAGATGACACAGCTTTTGGCTCCTGGTAGACTGTTATGAGCTTTAAATTATGGTACGATTTTTTGCCCATATAGCTGCCAGGCAAACACACAGTGTGTTGTAAGTGCCTTTTGACATCTGTGCTTATCTTTCCATGAATTATGCAAGGATCACTCTGCCAAAGCAGTGAATGAGAAACCCCATTTGCTTTCTTGCATAACTCCACTGGCTGCTGGCAGGCTGCCCCGTGGCTGGGGTTATGGATATTTCAAAGAATCACRCTCTGAATTTTAGGTCTAGAAAAGCTTTAGTTTTAAGAATTTTACTGGAATGGATGGGATTGCCCAGGCTGATTTACATTTAGTAATTTCTTATTAATTATATCAGTCTTTCTTTGGCTTATTGATTAATTTTCAGAGATCTCATTCACCAGTAATTCATTCATTGGTGTAACTGTAATTGGTAGTTACAGGAAAAGGGTAGTAACAGCCCTAATTGCTGTAACTCTAGTAATTTATAAGGTCAAAATCAAACTTTGACTGAGCATTACTTTATTGAGGATAATGTGGTCCTCTGCATGTATTCCTTGCATGTGTCCCTGTAAAACTGTATAGAAGTACTCCAAAATAAACTGATGATTATCATTCCTATGACACAATCCATATTTTTCCACATATTTTGTAAAAAAACCCATCTCAATAACAAGCTGATAGTTAGCATTCCTATGGTACAACACTTCTTATCCTAGGTATTTGCCCTCATGAAAATCTTCCTTTTTTCAGCTTTTTTTCTGCTACCAATTTTTGTTTATTGGGCTGAAGACAAACAGGTGAAGGCACTTTATAGCATTGTATGRTATTTGCAGCATGGTAACATCACAAAAGTGCTTTCTGAGCAGCCTCTGTTGTCCTTTTGAGGATTGGAAGAGWATGGTCCAACACCTCCAGTCTGCAGGAGATTATGTGATATGAGAAAATCTGGGAAAAGGATGGATACTAAGGTTCTTATCAATAATTAGAGTTGTTTCTTAGAGTGGGAGTAGAGGGAGAAACCTTGGGGATGCTGTATAAGCCTGCATGTCCCTCCTACTGCTATTCATGAAATATAAACAATGTATTGCCCTGTAACCTTATCCTTCCTGCCCCAAAGGAYATTGTCAGGTCCTTTGAGGAAGATTTCTAATACTTTTTTCAATTTAGGAAAGCCATGGATGTTTACAAGAAACCAACAGGAAAATGTTTCTTTCATGGAGACCATGGCTATGACAACAAGATAAACAGCATGCAGGTAAGAACAATGTCTGGGAGGGATTCAGTAAAAAAAACTCCTAATTAATAAAGTCTTAATGCTCTTCTTTCATATTCTTCTTTCTTTTTTTTTTTTTTTAAGACTGTCTTTATAGGTTATGGCCCTACCTTTAAGTACAAGACCAAAGTGCCTCCTTTTGAAAACATTGAACTTTACAACGTCATGTGTGGTAAGCTGCCTGCTTGAGAAACTGCAAAAGCAGCAACTGATTTTAACAGGGCTTCATTTAGGCATGAGCTTATGCCCTGACTTCCCCTCGGTGTTTTATTCCAAGTCCCCTTTCCCAGGCACTTGCCAGGAGGGCTGAAGGCACTCAGGGGTCTCAGTTTGCTCTGGAGCTGGCCAGTAAAGGGGATTGCTAGAACAATGAAACTTTTAAGGTGTAATTCACAATAGAACTTTAAGGTATTTCAAAGATAYTTTTCCCAAACATGTAATGCCTAAGGGGTTGTTAGCCCTTATTTGGAAATCACTGTGTTGCAGATGTTTGGTGTGAGGTTAGCACATTGACCATAGGTTTGCACTGGAAGCTGAAGGAGTAGTTAAAATAAAACTTTGTCCAGTTTTAAACTTTTCCAGTGTCTTTGGACAATTAATGACAGTTCACATTTTGTCATAAAGACAAAGGTGCTATTCATGTGGCATTGACAATTCTATGATTTGGACAAAAAAAATCAGTATTTTTATTACATGAAAAGCTTTCACTAACCTGCTGTGGGTGTAAACAGTATTACAAATAAATGTGTTGGCTCAACAGAGTTGCTACTTGAATGCATGTTTGGAGTCTAAGCACCATTCATTTTTCCTTGGTGGTTTCAYAGATCTGCTTGGATTAAAGCCTGCTCCCAATAATGGCACCCATGGAAGTTTAAATCATCTGCTGAGAGCCAATGTTTATAAACCAACTGTGCCAGATGAAGTTGCTAAACCACTGTATCCTGTAGCTCTRCCTTCTGCATCAGATTTTGACATAGGATGTACATGTGATGATAAGGTAGGTGTTTAGGATCTGTGGAAGCCTCCATTATTAGAGCAGTGGCTTTGGTAAAGTTGTAGCCATTTTATTTGTTTTGAGAGGGTTTGATGTGTAAGAATTCCCCAGGTCCTTTCTGTGAAGTCTTTGTGCCCCCTTGGAAAAAAATAACGTTTTTTTGTAAAAGAGGAGACCAGAAAATCCTCAGTGCCTTATAGCACTAGKTTTGTTTTGTTAGATGGCAGTACAAGGAGATGTCAGAGTGCTCCAGTGGTCCTAATCTTGTTCCTTTTTTTTCTATTCTTGAGAAGAACAAGTTGGATGAACTCAACAAGCGCTTTCATGTCAAGGGAACAGAAGGTAAGAGCCTGGTGCCTCAGTAGTGAAAGCTGATTTCATTTTCTCTTGTAAATTATTTTGCATCGTTAATTCCAGAGCAACTCCTGGTGTGGTTTAGTTAATGTGTAGTAAACTTTTTGAGTAACWGTCAAAGYAGCCCACAGACACTCAGGAGATYCRTGGGCAAGCTGAAGTGCTGCTCACYTGAGAWAGTRCACACCACCTTCTGCTGAGCCAAGACTAAAGTATTGTTCAAAGTGATGCAAGTTTTAACTCTTCTATTCCATCACCTCTMGAAGATTTTAGCTCAGATRTGAAGGCAGAGACAAGAGGAAAGGRSRGGGTGCACAAGGCAGTACTCTGTTCAACTACAGGCTSTAAATGGGGAAGAAACCAGACTGTATTTGCATGCTGGGTTTTACCATAGTTATCCAGGCTTAGGTGTCACCTAGAAAGGCTGCTGCAGCTGCTTTGACAGTCCTGACTAGGTCTTAATGCTTGGCTATTAGGGTGCAGAATACACAATGAAACAAGTGTTCTGCTAGTTCAGGCTGCTCTGTACAATTCTGTCCCTCTTCAGTGCTAARTCAATGTTACTCCAGGGGAAAGCATTCCCAGCTCTCCTGGGCACAAGTTGCTGCTGTGCCAGCCCTGCCTTCTGTGTGGCTGCACTCTCAGCTGCATCAGGGCTGTGGCCCAGGTTAAAGTGGAGCAATAGGAGTAAAGGAGAGGGGATGGGAACTGCTTTTCTGAGCAGCAGTACTGAGTGAAAGGCTCACCAAAGCAGARTTTTCCTTCTCACAGTGGTGACTGAGTTCAGCATAACAATTCACAGCATTTCCCTTACCATAACAATTGTCCAAATTAGCAAATTCTGGAACTTTCAGTTTAAATGTGGATTTTTGAGGTACCTCAAATTGCTTTGTTCAGATGATTAAGGAGATTTGTTTGAATTCCCTTATGAAGGCATTTTCAGTTTCTGTTGGGAACAGGCCTGTCCTTTAGTTTCTAAGGGTGRCCTTATTCCTCTCCTTTATGAGTTAAATTGCCTTTCTGCAGCTTTCATCTTGTTAAATTGATTTTCCCCAATTAATGAAGAGCTACTCCTCACTRTGGCAATTTATGGCATCAGGAAAAACACCCTCACTGTTGTAATTCAAATTTCAACATCTTTATTTTGGTTTCTGGTTTTCATTCTTCTTTACCATAGTAATATAAAAATAGTATTTTTGGTGTATTTTAAGATGTAAGCATTTAAACTAATTGCACTTGCTCATTTGTCAGCTCTCTGTTAAATGGCCTGATGTGTCCTTATTTAAACAAGCAGCTCTGTTGCCTGCAAGTTTTGTTTTACTTCATGGTGCTCTTTACAGCACAGTGCACCATATTGTTATTCACAGGCAGAAGAAAAATGACTTCAGCTTCTCTTGGATAAAACAAGTTTATCATCTTTGTCCTTAGACTAGGCCTTTCCTACTTTTTTCCTTGTGCCCTATAAAAACATCCTCTGTTTGTACTCAAGCAGTACAAGCATGCCCTTTTCTTTCAGGTTAAATGCCTCTCTGAGAACTGGTAGGCTGCTTTCCTTGTTTCAATGTTCTAATTTCCAAAAGCAAGCCAAGTGTGTTTTTCCAAAAGGTTATCAAATTCAATGGACTGTACAGGGCAATGCAAGATTGTGCAGGAAATTTATTTTTCTTCTATSTCTTTCAGTGTTTTTGTCTTTTTATTAGCAAGCTTATCAGAGTTATCAAAGGACATTTAACGATAACAAATCATCAAGACAGAAGAAAGGCTGTTTTTACAGAACTGGGAGGCATCTTTTTGTAGCCAAAGTTAGGAAAAGGCTTTTTTCTTAGTTTGTTTCTTTGATATTACTGACAAAAAATAGCACATCAGTCTTCAGAACAAATCTGTGTCAGCCGAGTGGGAAAAAACTGCTCTTTGAGTGAGTGACCACTTTTGCCTCCCTTTTGAGACAGTCTTTACAGAAAACATAGGAAGAACAGAAAATCCACTGAAGAGTGGCAGGACTGATAGATTAGGGAYTGATTTAAAACTATGGAAAGAAAGTGCTTATCACCTCATGTGTGACTGAGATGTGGACACTAAGATCGTTGAAGAGTCTCCACTTTTTGGAAAAACACCCTCTCCACCCTGTGATACAAACAAGCTTTCAAGTGCAGAAGGGRCTTTTAATTCCAAAGGATGTTTGTGAGCCTGGAATGGGGATTGCAGCCAGAATAGTTGAAGAGCTGTTTTTCTTTCTCTGTCAAAAGATTTCCTAAGTAGTTATTCCGAGACAGTATCCCATTAATGATCACTGAAAAATTAACATCTGATGGAAAGTCTCAAACCCTCCTCCCCCTTTTCTTTTTTTCATCCTTAAGATTTTCAGTAATAAGTGTAATTTCTTTTGGTCTTTAGAGAAGCATCTTTTGTATGGACGCCCTGCAGTGCTGTACCGCACCAAATACAACATCCTGCATCACCACGACTTTGAAAGTGGCTACAGTGAAACATTCCTGATGCCTCTCTGGACATCCTACACTATTTCCAAACAGGTTAGTGTTCTCTCTACTCTTGCAATGTGTTTAAAAAATCTTGGGGAAATTTCCTTGGTATCTRTGTTCTAGAAGTCCTAAAATTTCCCTTCCCTAGAGAGATTTTTCCACCAGAAATTACATCAAGTACTATTGTAAACAATGCCCAAATTCTTTTATTTCTGTAGTGAAAGAAGAATATTATGGCAGAAGGGTTGTATATTTCCTCTCCTGTTTTAATTGTATTTTTAAGTTTTTTTTCAGTGGGGGTTGGTTTTATTATGAGCAGCTTCATTTGAATTCTCTCCCATGGGCAATTTCTGCTCCCTGRAGAAGGGGCTGTGCAGCAATGCAGGAGCAGGATTTGCTTGTACAGTCAGGTGGCTTACTTTACTGCACACAAGGCCTTCTGTGTACTCTGCCAGCTGTATGACCTAGTTTCCTTTTATCTGTGAAAGCTGAAATTACTTTTTTTTGTTGTTGTCTCCATGTTCCTCAATGCAGGCAGAGGTGTCAGGTGTCCCAGAACACCTGGCCAGCTGTGTGAGGCCCGACCTCCGCATCTCTCCAGGGAACAGCCAGAGCTGTGCTGCCTACAGAGGCGACAGACAGCTCTCCTATGGATTCCTTTTCCCTCCTCGTAAGTGCAGCTTTTCAGGACCTAGGCATTCTGTAATTGTCTTGTTCTGTTAGGGARAACCTTTGGTGTGAACATACTCCAGGCAAACCCTGTCAGATATAAAGAGACTAGTTTTGATTTCAAACACCAGTACGGTAAACATATTTTTAATTTATAAATCCAAATTGGACTCTTGCAGACTGCAAAAGTTTCTACCATCCTGTAGAAACAGTGACAGTAGAAAACCTGTATAAACAAGCATCCTTGATTCCCCTGATGCACTTTGCTTCAGTATTGGATCAATGATCTTCTGGGATTAGTAAATGTTGAAGGGGCACAACTGTCTCACTGTTGTGAACGTCATTGCTCTGCCTTCCTCAATCAGTGGCTGAAATATTTTATAGTTGATTTCTGAAATGGAATTTCTGGTGCAGAGGCTTGTTCAGWACTAGGAGATAATCCCACACTCCTCTCCCAATAAATTGTTGGCATCTTTTGAAAAAGCCTGCAAACCTCTCTGCCTTTTAAGACAACAAAAATAGATAAACTGTATGAAAATATTTGGAACTGATTGACAGTTTAAACAAAGATAAAAATTCTTCCTTTCCATGTTCAGCTATCACATTAAAGAAAGACAGTTTTTGTGTATGTAGTGTGCACCTCAATACAGCACTGAGATTGCTGTTTAGATCACAGTATTCCCTTTGGTTAATCTCTGAAGCCATTTTCAAAGCATTTTTATATTCTCTGAAATTCTTATCTTTCACCTTATAAATATTTTTCTGTTTCCCTGTTTTCAGAATTAAGTTCCTCTGCAGAAGCAAAATACGATGCTTTTCTTATAACAAACATCATTCCAATGTATCCTGCCTTCAAAAGTAAGTGCTCTTTCCATTACTCTACTTCTCTTTAACAGCAAGCTTTTTTTTTTTTTTTTTCCTTTGTGTTGGATTATGGAATTAATTGATAGGAGAAGTTTAGAACATAAAATTTGGTTACCTGTAGCCAGCAGCTCATAACTGTGGGCACCTGTATCACGCAAGGTATGGGCAGGCAAAATACCACAAAAAAAGCTTGAGTTTTAAGAAAGGTTTATTTTCTTTGGTGCTGGGCTAAGGTAAGGGCACAGCTGTGCTGTAGGTCTGCAGTTGTGCTTTATACCACAGTAATTCACTTTCTGTAAGACCATTCAGATTCTCTTGTCTGGAGCCCAAGCTAGGGCAGAACATACTTGGACAACAACTGGAGCCTGGGAGTGTGCACAAGCCTGGGAGTGTGCCCTTGGTATTTTGGAGTYCAGGGACAAGGGATTATATTTTATTTTTCTCTCCATGTCCTTAGAGGGAGACTGAACATATTTATTACCTATAAAGAAAAAATAAGAGAAAACCAATTTATGGAAAATGARGGATGATTTAAACCTGTCTGAAACTTCCAGTGCTGCAGGGTTATATTACTAACATTTCTTTTGTCTGCACATCCCTTTTCTCTCTAGTCTTGCCAAGAGGTAGGAAAACCATCAGGCTATTCTGGTGGCATTTTTGGCTTGGCAGGGATTAACAAGCCTTGGAAGACTCTCAAGAGCCTGTTGTGAGATTTTCAATTCAGATTTTAGGCCAGAGAGGTTTGGATAAACATCAAAGCCTATGGGAGCCTTTTTCTTTTTAACCAGAGAAGAGTGTTTTTAACTGAAAAACCTCTGTGTGGGATCAAGTGGTGATGTTTGCTGGAAACTTGAGCAAAAGCRTTTGACTGATTAAAGAGTGAAAAATTATTGGGGATTCCCACTCCTGAATCACTTCATAAAAATGCTCTTAATGCTAATGTTAATTTAAGTATTTGGCTGAAATGTTAATCACAGGAGAACAACCCACCTCTAGCAGCTCATTTTGTCTYRTGGCCTTCTTCATCACATATGGATGAAGGATTCCTTACAAAAAAATTCTGGTACTAATGTCATTCCTGGGGAATTAYAAACCACTCCATGTGTGCAGGTTGCAGTGCTGAGAGCCAAGTATAAGGTCATTATATGGCTCTTTTCCCATARCAGGTAAATGGGAGGTGGCAGTGTTATGCTGCGCTGGCTTTGGTGGCAGTGCTGGCTGCAGAGGCCCCTTCCTCTGCTTTGTGTTTATAATTCACTGTCCCATCACATCCCCACTGGCAATGACTATGTGTCCACCTTTCCACAGTGAGACTGGCTTAAGCAGTTCCAGCTTTGCTGGAGCTTCAAAAATGCTATCCCTGGATTGGCCCCTCATTGCCCTGGCGTTGCTCTGTTTGTGGTTGCAGTGGGAAGTGTAGCTGGGATCTGATTTAGATACAAAACTCGAGGCAGTAGGGCAAGAGGGAATCTTTCCTTTTTGGGCTGTTTTTTATTGTTAAGGCATATGGACTGGAGGAGTGAGCAGCTGGAGAAGTGGTTTGCCAAGTGATTAGGCTGAGGTTCTTGTTAGACCRCTGCTGGTGGGGCCCTGGGCATCAAGCCCCAGCTGAGATTGCATGTGGCACTGAGCACTCTCAGAACCAAGTGGCTTTCTAACAGAGGGCTTTCTAAGGCTGTTATTGCTACCAGCTCCAGGGAACCATGGACTTAATGGTCTGAGCTGGCAAGACAAGAGTTAAACTCTAATAAGTCTGAGAAGTTTTGTTTGTCCACACTTCTGTTCAAATAAAATGGAAAAGAAGAACTAAAAGAATTGTATCACTGGAGGTTCCAGAGTTGTTCTCCATCTCTGGGAGAATCTTAACTTGTTGAGGAGGACATKGTGGGAGTAAGTGTATCATGTTCTTCCCAAAAGTTGCTGTAATGACATGACTTTGGTCATCCTTGATGGCACCTAGTTTAAAAGTTAAACATTTTGTATCAAAGGAGAATTGAACTGAATGAATACGACCTTTGAATTTCTCTTTCTTTTAAAATGTTTGATTTTATCTTTGAATTACAGTAGTGTATCCTTTTTAGGATTAATAAAACCCCCTCAAAACACATCACCCCAGCACAGTTCCCTGTAAGCAGATAATTAAGACAAAGGCAGTGTTCAAAGAGATATCAAAAACATGTGAATAGCTGCTTCTACAGCTTGGTGAAGGAACAGAATCTATGTGCAAGGCCTGTGCAATACCAGCCTGGGAGTGGTAGCATGTATTTCCTTTATCACTGGCYGGGAAGAAAATCAACAGAGAACAAACAAGTCTGAATAGGCTTTATTGACAAAATGTTGGTGTGTTGTGGGAGTTTATTTGGTTGGGTTTTCGGCTTATTTATTACTTTTGGTTGATTAGTTGGTTTCATTTGGGTTTTTTTTTTTCCCCACAGAGGTGTGGAATTATTTCCAGAGGGTTTTGGTGAAGAGATATGCCACTGAACGAAATGGAGTCAATGTTATAAGTGGACCAATCTTTGACTATGACTATGATGGTTTACATGACACACCTGACAAAATAAAGCAGTAAGAGTTTGTCTTTAAATTGGTTTGCTGTTGCTTCTCTTAGTGATGAATATATCTTAAGCAATTAATTACCTGCATATTATTTAATTTTTTTGTGAGGAGACATGTTTTTTCTAGCCCTTACTAAAGTTATTGAATGCCCATGTCAGTGGGACTGTGGTACAAAATGGAAATGACAATTCAGCAGTAAACTGTTCACCTTGACTTTGAAATTGTTYTCATCCTTGAGATGAAGTTGAATTTGGTTCCACATAGTCTGTTGTGTCAAAAATTCTCCAGAACTTGAGAGCTGCACTATTGAGCAGGTCTTTTGTTGATTTGGTAATGCATTCTCTCTATGTCTCTGAACTGAAGAAGCCTTTCAGCACTGTGTGAGGTATTTCTGTAGCACAGTGTGAGCTAATGGGATGCTCACTTTTAATAGTGCTCAGGAATCAAGAACATCTTGCAATGTATGTGTGTCCTCACACGTAGGAGATGAAAGACCATGTTGTTTGTGTAACTTTCTTCYAAACAAGTTCATCCTTTGTGGATAAATATTTGCTTTATTCCTCCAGGTTTGTGGAAGGCAGTGCAATCCCTGTCCCAACGCATTACTATGCCATCATAACCAGCTGCTTAGATTTCACTCAGCCAGYTGACAAGTGTGATGGACCACTCTCTGTGCTCTCATACATCCTTCCCCACCGGCCTGACAATGATGAGAGCTGCAATGTGAGTTTGGTTGCACTACTGCAGCCCTGTGGTAAACGTGTCCCTGGCACATGGGAAAGCTCATTACCATTAGAAGCAAGGGTTCACTAATGTCTAAAATGGGAAGCATAGGGTGGTGCCTCTATTAAGTGTCGTTAGTTCATTAGACAAAAGCACTCCTCCATGATAGCAGCAAAAATATGGAACTATTACTGYACCTAAAATTGTCTGGAAGAACTGRTAWACARTGTGTTGGYTGYATTGTTTTTTGCCTGTAGGATTCTGCATTTTGYCAGTGTAACTTCAGAGCAGATTAGGGGGAGGCTGTATGTATAAACATACTGTGCTGGCAGCCAGCCTGATGTTTCTGTGGAGGTCAGCTTCCTTTTRCAGGTACAGTGCAATCTGTCTGCTGTGGCAGTCTGGATGCATCAGTCAGCATGAGTACATCCAACCCACACAGTATTAAAAGTATTAAAAGTATATGCTATAACCTGCCAAGGGTAGAATGCCAATTCTTGCTGTTTCCAGAACACCTTGATTCAAAGGAAAAGTTTGGATTCTTATAGAGATGGCCAAACACCCTCCTGGTTTCTTTTCTATCTTCCATTAGGATGCAAGATCCTCTGCTGTAGGAATCCTGGGGAAGGTTTGGTCTGGTCAGCACTGCAGAAAGCACATGCTTGGCAGCTGATTGTGTGGCAGGAGGGCACTGGGTCCCCCRTGGGCTCTGGCACTCCACAAGGCCAGCAGAGCTCCCAGGCAGCTGTATTTAGACTTGTCCTTCCGCCTGAACTTGTTCTCCCATTACACAGCTGTGTGGATTCCTGCACACAGACACTTCACTATGGGCTGCCAGGAGACTGTTTCCTGAATGAGCGCATTAATGTTATAAATTTTGTATTGGCAAAAGAAGTTAAGACTCCTATTCCAGCTACAGGCAGAAATAGCCATTCCAACTCTGAGCACAATTGACCTTGAACACTGTTTCTTTTTCATTCATCAAACGTTGCTTGCTTTCAGGGCCCACTTTTTAAACCCATGGTTTTGGAGCAGTATCACTCCCTCTTGAGCAGGTCTGGCTTTCCCCTGTTTGGATCTCAACTGTTTTGGGCAGAGATGCCTTCCACCAGAAGTCTCAAAAAGTCCTACATGTATTGCATTATGGCTTTTCCCTGGACTATTTTCTCTGAATCAAGATCCAGTTAGTGATTTGGAAATAACTGTTTCGGCAGTTATTAGTGTCTCTACCCTTGTAACTCTGCCCATATGTAATTTTATGACAAAGTTATTTCTTTCTTCCTCCTTATATTGTGTGTCATAGTTCTCTTAAACTGCTGAAATCTTTATTATGAAYTCTTACAATAATGGCCTCTTTCAGTTTTTGATTTGTATTTCTCTGTAGGTCATGCTACTTKTAAATACATAGAGTGTCTGTATTTACAGTTTGAGAGAAACTTCAGTGCTTCTGCAAGGCCATTAGCAGATACTGGTCCATGCCTCTTACATAACAAAGAACCACTCCAGAATATTTAAATGTTGCTCTTGARTGAAAATACAGTTAGGCAATTTTTTGCCACTGAAATCCATCATCAGCCTTACTTTTGCACATGGTGTTCCATCTTATTTGCTGAAAGAAGTGGTTGCGTAAAACCTCACCATACTTCACGGATGAAATGTGTGGGATAAGACAGGAATTTTACCTTAACCTCTCCACCATTTTCTTTTAAGATTTAAAGAAATATTAGCTTTCCCTCTGCTCTGCTTTAGCTGTACACACATTCTCTTCACAAAGCTGTTGAAGAACACCACTACTCTTCTCATTTGAATTTGTTCCTTTTCTGAACTGTGTTTATTCATGGTGAGGTTATGCTCATTTATTCTTGTGTCAACATTTTTCTACRTCTTAAATAGCCCTTCTCTGGGATTTACCCTAGAGATGATTTATGATGATTCTCAAGGCAAATAACCTCTCTCTATTCATGGAAGACCCAGGATCTTTTTTGCTCTTGTAAGAGAGGATAAGACTGTTGGTAGAATTCCTGTGCATCTCATCCAGTTCAATCTTTTTTTACACCTGAATCGTGAATGTGATTAAGTACTGCAGCTTAGGYCTCAAAATGAAAATGGTTTTCTTTCCACTGGACAGAACTCCTTTGATACTACCTATAATTTGCTTTTTCCATAGCTGTGTTATAATGGTGGCTCACATTCATGCACAGCTGGTACACTCAGGTCCTTCTCTTCTGTCTGTCAATTTGGATAACCCAATGTCATGCTATCCTGGGAGCTCCTGCWTCTGCATCCTCCACTCTGCTATTCCAGTCTTCCTCTGCATTGGCAGGAGTTCCCAGCTGTTGGTGTTTTTGCTAGCAACTAATGACCTTAGCACAAGAAGTGAGTGTGAAAACATTACAAAAAACCCTTTCCAAGACCAAAGTTAAAGGAACCCTAGAAACTGTTAGAAAATTCCTCCTGGCCACTGTTTTCTCATTCAGCAAAACATTTAAATTTCTTTTCATTAGTGAGTTCCTCRCCCACCTGCCCACATGCATCATGTTCAGCTTTCCAGTTGATATTCAGAGAGATTCTTGTGCAGAGTATCTGGTATTTTTTCCAAGGGATTTTGAGTTAGCCTCCTAATTGATCACTTATTCCTATTTATCTATCTCCATGTTTCCAATTGTTACTTTTCCCTTCTAAAACTGTCCTTATTTTTGAGGTGAGACAAAGCCCCAAAGCTGGAGAAAACTGTCATATTAAATGCATACCCTTCATTCATTGTTATGTGGTAATACAATACTGTGTTGATCACTATATTTAAAATCCTTGCTGCTGGGCCTGAGGCTTCATGGGCCAGTTTTGGATTGGAAAAAATAAAATGTGGATCAGTTGATTGATTTTCTGGAGTCATGCAAATGTCTTGCTGGACTAGGTTAAACAACCCTCCCCATCCTGTGGTTCAGTCATGGTGCAGACCTTGTGCAAATTGCTTGTATTTAAGAAAAAAAATCAGTTTTGTAGCTCGCTCATAACTTCCTTTTGAGTTCTACAGATTGCCTGCTCAGAAGAAAGGCTTGAAGAAAGCAAAAATGTCGCTAACAACCCTGTTGAGGCCTGTTTGCAGACTCCTGATTGCCAGGCTGAAGGCTGAGCAGGGACACCCATGCTGCCAGGTGGCATCCCCAGAGCATGGCACTACAGGCAAACGGGAGTGAGCAGGACACAGTCCCTGCTCTTCCCTCTTAATCTACRTCTTTCTTTTCCGGTTCCAGACCTGGTTTTGCTCCCCAGGTTGTTTAGTGACTAGGAATGCTGGTTTGGGGCTGAGAGCTTTGAACCAGACAGGTGCTGACTGGGTCATGGACATTTGCTTTAGAGCAGCCAGCTGTGATCTGTCGGGGACTTTGTGTCCTCTCTGTGCAAACGATCACGCTCACCCTCCTGGCTTTTGTTGGGTGACCCACTTCCTGCTCTGTGGCTCAACTGCTGCACTGGATAGGCTCTGGCATTGCTGGAGTTCAGTCTTGATCCAAGAGAGGATCATTTGATAGGAGGACATTGCTGACACAGTCAGGAAAGGGTTCATTTCCAGGATTAGGCTCAGAAATAGATTTTTACCAGCAAAATTTCCAAGTCACACACATGAAGCCTGAATACCCGAGATACAACCCACTGTTCCTTTCTTCCCTAGCACGGGTGTAGAGGTGCCAGCCAGAGGGGCCAAAGGGGGAAAAGTCCTGTTTGCTTTATGCTTTTCCCATGTCTGCTCCCAGTTGTGCCATCCTCRGGCGTGGGTGCAGTGCTGTGCTGATTAAGGCACACAAACAGCCACTCACTGCAATGTTTTGCAGGGCTTATTTTCTGATGTGTTTGTGAGTTACCTTAGCTTGTGGATGACTCCAGCATGTGCTGGTGCTGGCACAAGGCATGAGGCAGCAGCTGTCCCCTAAGAGAATACAACTTGACCCCAGTCACTCTGGCAGCATAACCTTCCTGATTTTTTTTCTTTGTATTGGGAAATGCTTGGTGAAATTCTTTTTTCTATCAGTGAATAATATGTATGTTCCAATCACAGGAGTTTTTAGGTACCTACATAAACCACTGTCCTAGTGTGTAATTAATTGTAAAGGTCTCCTAAAAGTAAAATGGAAAGATTAAAATATTACTGTGTTAGATGTTCTGATGGTCAATTGAAAATAATGTGTAGGTGTAGAATTCAAATCCAAACAGAGTTTGGGCTTTGGTAATTCAGAAGTTATTAATAGGGAGTTCTTTCTGTGAGATAAAAAACCATAAAGTGACCAGTGGATCTTTTAAAAACCTGTGGCTGTTCTTCTGAGGCACCTGCAACTAGCTTTTTCTGGATGATTATGGTCTTTGTGTTAACCCCATCATAAAATGGGTACTGAAAAAAACTATGTGATTCATCTTGCATGCTAAATATCAAATCAATTTTCTTGGAACTCATTTACTTTATTCATTCTTGAATAAAGCACAGAGATTCTTCATATCTGCAACAAATGTGTAGACAAGTTCCATTTGTTTTTGGAGATGATTTTTGATGAGACTTGTTACAAAACTTTTTTTTTTTCCTCCAGAGCTCAGAGGATGAATCCAAGTGGGTTGAAGATCTCCTCAAGATGCACACTGCGCGTGTCCGCGACATCGAGCAGCTCACCAGCTTGGACTTCTTCCGAAAGACCAGTCGCAGCTACACAGAAATCCTCTCCCTAAAGACATACCTGCATACGTTTGAAAGTGAAATTTAGCTCTCTAACCTTGCTCAGTGCATCCTTTTATCAACTGGTGTATATTTTTATATTGTTTTTATATTTATTAATTTGAAGCCAGGACATTAAAAATATTAGTATTTTAATCTTGTATCAAATCTTAAACATTAAACCTTCGTGTCATTTGTTTTGTTTCTCTAATGTTTAATATAGATATGTCTCTTGGTTGATTTAGTAGTGCTTGTAATACTGCATTTTGAGTCCTTACTCTGAGCTTTTTAGTGGTGCTGCAAGGTTTGATGCGTGCATCAAGGAAATAYTAATTTCTCATGCTCCTTTACCACACTTGTAGTCCTGTACTGTGTATCAAAATACTGAACATGTAAAATTACACTCATTTACTGCTAACTATGTGACAGACATATTTAAACACTATAGACAAATAGCATCTTAAWTATAATAAACCACACATTCAGTTTTTTTAATGTGTTTTGATTTCCTTTTACAGGGATGTTCAGAGGGCCTTGCGGGCAGCTGAGTGCTGGGTAGAGCCCTTCTCAAGAGCTTAGGTTTGCTGGTAAGAGGACTGCCAGGGGCCCAGGTGCCCTGYCCATGTAGCAATGAGACCAAAAAATAGACACCCACAGCAGTCATTACTGGTTAGGTTTGGCTCTAGGGAGACAGCTGAGAGCAGAACATCCTTGCTGTCATGAGCTAGCAGGGGTACCTCGTGCCTGAGGCCACTTGGCCCTGCTCCAGAACTGTGGAAAGGATTCAATGTGATAACATGTTATCACTGATAGGGCTGCATCACACCCCTTCTCTCCCACAGCTGCTCTGGGCTGGTTCCTGGGAATACCTGCTCCATGATCCTTTGCTTTGACTTTGGGGGAAATTGAAATGAGGCAGATGTTGAAGGAAGTGACACTTCTAAACATGCAGCAGTGGGTTTTTAGCTGTGAGGAGAAAATCAGCTTTTTATCATCTTGAGAKGTATTCCCCTAGTCTGAGGCTTACTGCCAGCCCTCATTCTCAAAGGAAACCCCTAGGCCTGACTGCACACATTTAATTTGTATTACAGTGAAGTCCATACAGTGAACATGGTTTAGAGCCATCACCTACTTGTTCAAGTGAATCAAGTCTCTGCTGCTTCACTGAAGTAACAGTCTCATAATGTTGGCAAACCCCTTTCAAGTGTCACTGAGGGCAGGGTCCTGAGTGGAATAGACGCTGTTGTGTGCTGGTATATCTGGATAATGACTGGTTTGGCTTGGACAGCTTTTATAGAAGACTTATGTTATGGAGCATTAGTGTTAGCATACCTATATGATGGAAAAGAGAAATTACTGTTTAGAATGCCTTTGAGGCTGAACCCACTAATGACATTATTGTAAAGCCTTAATTTGGCCTTACAGATTTCCCTCTCTCCACAAAAGTTGTTTGTGTCTGTTTTCTCCTTAAGGATTGCAACTGCTGAAGGGAAGAGGGAGGGGCTGGAAAGCATCTCAGCCATGTACACAGAGGAGTAGCCAGGGTGTTCTAAGTAAAATTAACCCAGCACAACAGCAATTTGCATCTCTGTAGGATCCAAGAGAAAGTAGTAAACTAAGTAGTAAATTAATCATGTTAACATAGATAATAAAATTCTTGTGACGAGACAAAAATTTAATATTCTAGGTGCCAAATTCTGTTTAATTTAGAAAAGAACAAAACTTGAATACTTTTTAATACCTCCAAAATGTTAGGATGGAAATTCTAATAASTGCACAAAGCTATGGGAAACATCCTATTCTTGCAACTTAAAAATTGTCTCTTGTGGTTGTCTGGTAGCTCAGAAATATTTTCCTGTAAGGTTTCAGCAGGGCATCTTGCCAYGATAAACTTTATGTTCTTACATGTACTACAAAGGGTATTTCCTTTGGATTTAAAAGAGCTTTCTCTTAAGACCTAATTCCTTCAACATGAACTTTAGTGATGATTTAATGTGGTGTTTCATAAACTAAACTAAAGACCACCACTGCTGTTTTGCTTTGACATTAATCTGTAGCTCTGCTTGTTTGGGTTTTTAATCAAATTGAACAAATCATGTAATTCTTTTATTTTTTTCCCAAAATGACATGAAATTTATACCAAAGGAACATTTAAGCTCTGAAAAATAATCTCGTGTTTAGAGAAGTTTGCTTCTGAGATGTAATTAATGATTGAAAATGGTTAAGAGAGACAGTTTAACTCTTGGTTTCACTAAAGAGTGGTGATTAGCGTGTAGTGAAACATCATTTTTTGGACTGAGTTTCTTRCTGTGACAGTAAATACTAGTAATTTACTTCTCTCCTGCCTACTTCTCTTCAGCCTTTGGTTCCATGCTCTTGCATGGTATTGCTGTTTTATTTTATTTTACTGCATTAGTAGGAATAACTGCTGAGAAATATTGGTGGCRACTTCTGCACATGGCATGGGGTACTTTYACCATTGAAAGATGCCTTGTCAACACAAAAGCTCTAATGCAAAGCTTAAGCCTTGTAAATCCCTCTAAGCAGCATGAGCTCTGCAGGAACAAGGTATTTTAAAGGAAACTTGTAATTTGCCTTCAGTAATCTTCAAGGTGAATGTTAGCTTAGGGCAGAGGGAAGGAACCTTTCTGCCTTCCAATCCTGTTAGACCATTTTGGAAAAATGAAATACCAATAGTTTCTGTTAYGTGTTGCCTTTTTTACTCTTGCTTCAGCAAGAGGCCCATTGAAGAGAACAAGCACTGATTTTTTTCTGTTGAGCAAACACTATTTTTGAGGATTTGGGTAATTACTGTTTGCACTTGGTGATACAAATTTGAGGCATGTTCAGTGGGTTACAGGCAGTTCAGYTGAGCAGCTGCCACAACAACAAAAGCCTTGGTGTCCTGCACACCTAGCAAAGTTCCTTTTCCTCTGGGAAAAATCCTTCAGATGTAGTTATGCAACTAGAATAACCCTGCTACAGGAAACTGTTACTTAACCCCCTTTTCCACAGTCACATATCCTTAATAGATAAGCACTGAAAGCAGGKCAAGTAATCTGACCAACAGAATGGTCATGATGGTGAAATTACAGCAAAAGTCCCCATCCTGTTCTGACAGTACCAGAGTACTTAATGACTTATGATTATGTTCTCTCCTGGACAGCTAACAGCTTGATTAGATAAARACTTTCTACTTGCTGTTTCTCTCTTCTCCATGTCCCAAAAGCTTTTAGCCTCTTTTTGGGGTTAAGTAGAATATTCAAAATTTTCTGCACTTTTTTGAACATTGGTTCTGTTTTGGTAACAGCAAATCAGTTTGCATTGTGTTAACAAGCAATTTCATCTCCAGCTGAACAAGAAAAGATTTAATTGTCAGGTCTGTGCCACCTTGTGAAGGTTTTTCTAGAATTCACAGGAATTTAGTGTGAGTAATAACCATGTGTAATTAGGCCAATCTTACTGTGTCCCTGGAGGCTGCTCCATAGCAGTCCTGCCATGATCCCTTGCTTCTCAAGTGCTTTTTATGCAAACAGTTGGTCAGCTCAATGTGTGAAGATTTTCAGACTTTACAAATGAAAATACACACATATGGCAGGTTTGTGAAGTCCCTGTTTCCTTTGTATTTTGTTTCTTCCTATACATCAGTCTGTCAGGTGAAATAGCTGTCTAATTCCTGCACACAGCCAGGAAGCAAAAACCTTTTCAGGAAGGCTGAAGGAGGTTCTCTCTGAAGGTGTTGTTTTTTGCAAGAGAGAACAGGAGCTTGGGCAGTGAGGACAGAGTGCAGGACCTGACCTGAAAGAAAAAAATTTGTAGCAGCAGGAATGGATGTTCCAGCAATCCTTGCCTTCAGTCTTACATCCACGTCAAACATCTTTAATTACTTTTAAATTTGTGTTGCACTTCTCCAGATTACCCTTCTACACTTCTATGCAGATTACCTTGGCTCCTTTCTGCAGGAGACAGAGAAGATACTGCTTGCAGTAGAATTGAGAAAATTTCTCCTTTCGTGCATTTTTTAAACACCTGCAAGCCCCTACCAACAGAGGGGCAAATTCACTTGTTCTGCCTTGTGAGAGAGGGATACAACCAGGCTTTCCCAGAGCAGGGGAGGGTGTGGATGTTGCAGAGCTGTCACTTCCTCTCTACTCCAGTACAGTGCTCTTCCAGTGAGTTTGGCACCTACAGCAGCTGGGTTTATTCTGCTGGTTTGGCACAGAGGGACAAATGAAACTTCACAACACATCTGGGAGGCTGCTGTTTCCACAGGCATGGATGAAACTGTGGCATGGAGAGGTTGGATAGTCTGTTTAAGGGCATGCATATAGTATGGCCTGCAAAGCTGGTCACACTGCTCCTATGCAGGGCTTAATATGTGACATTTTGAAATAATTTCTGCTAGTGCTATAACTTGATTTGAGAGCACAAGGTAAGTTTTGTAAAGCAAAAACTTAAGATTTATGTGGCTGGAATAAAATTTGAATATGAGGTAAAAGAAACAAAACTTCCCTTCCTTTTGGGGGCAATAAATAATGCTGATTTGATTTTCTATCAATCCCATGCATCAAAATGCTTTTGGTARGCCTGGTTCCTTGCCAGAGTCCTTCTGTATCCCAGGGGAAGAATGCCACAGTACTTGTCTGTCCATCCTATGTGAGGTCCTAGTCCAGGTCAGTTTTTGGCTAGTTTCAATTTCCTTACAGCAGTCTCAGACCACTGTTGCACTTGACCTAAGAGACATGGTATAGTCATGAAAATATAAGTATAACCTGCCTAGGATAGACCTGCCAGTAAATGATTAATACCACGTTCACTGYACGTCTTCCTAATGAGGGAAATGTGTTTGAAATGTTTAAAGTTCAGCCCTTGTTCAAGAGAGGAGAAAAAAAGGGGTTTTTTTAAACATTGTGGAAAAATATCTAATCTCGTTTCTTTGCACTTGTTGTGTAAATACAAGATAAGAGCAGTATTCCCAAGGTTACTGCAAACAGCCTGTCACTACAGAGTACAAACTAACATTTACTAAAATGTATGTTGACATAAAAAGCAGCATTGCTGCAGTCAGTTGTGGTAAAAAACCCACAGCTTTCTTTCCCTTCACAAGTCAAAAGTTTGGGACGTGATTTATTCAGACCTGCCCTCACACAGGAAAATCCCTGCCCTGCTTTCAGCATCCATGGTATGTGCACAGTTGTTGTGGAGCCTCACCTAAGTGCATTGCCTTATCTGTTGTTTTCTGAACGTGGTTGGGAAAAGCAGATGGAGGTCACCTGGATGAAACCCAGGTTCCATCTGCGGGTTTCACCATGGACACATCAGCAGGCAGAGAAGTTAGTAACTGGATTAGCACAGCTSTAACTGATTGACCCTAAAACTGGAATTTACTAGAAAAGAGGTGGGATTATTTGACATCATAAATGGTAAACAGAAAAGGATTAAATCCTTTTCAGGGGATATTTTCCTCAGTTTTCTTTTTCCTGGCTGTGTGCAGCAAGTAGGGAATTATTTCTTCTTTCCTACCTGGAGGACTGATATATCAGAAGAGGCTGGGTGAAGGGGGAACAGAAACTTTGGAACCCACCAAATAAATCTTCAGCTCCAGTCCCCTTCTGGCAGGGTCTCCTGGACCTTCAACCTGTTCAACCTTTTCTGTTCTCCTGAAATGGGAAACTTCTCTTATCTCCTTGCACAGCGATTTTTTTTTTTCTGATGACCTCTCTGTTTTATTTCAGCTTCGATCTGCTAATCATCTGCAAATAGCTTTAATGTTAACCTATCAGCTCTTAGCTCTGTCAGGTCTTACACACTTCTTCTGAAGAGGATGTGGAAGATCCTAATATATCCCCATTTTCTTTTCCAGTGCAGTTAAAACCCAGAGTCAGTTTTGCAGATAAAAACCCTTTKCAGAGTATTTAATCTGGTAGCCTTTACCCAGGCATGTGTCTTTGAAGGCATTTAATGCCACTGAGGGTAGAATGCCAAAGCTCTGAAGAATCAACCAGAACTTCACACAGGTSATGACCAACTAGACCATTACTAACTACAGAGAAAATTAGCTATTCATAATGTCAGTGTTTTCTCTTCTGGGACCAGAAAGTTCAGACCCAATTCAGACGAGCCAGAGTTCATGTTCTATCTCAGCATGGACTGTGACAGATCACCTCTGCTCATKGGCTCATTTTCACCTAACAACATCTCTAGGACATTGCTGATGGCTGTAGTTTCACCTGCTCTCTGCTGGATGCACACTGTCATTTGTACTTGCAGTCATTTCCATGTYTCTTGTTGGCTTTGGGATGTGTTTTTGGTGCACAGACCTGATGTGGGTTGACAGTAACTACATCCTCCTCTTCCTACTCCATTGTAGTGCCACGTGAACAGTTGTCCCTGCTTCCCCATGGCCACAGGCCTCTTGCTGGACTCAGGATTGTGGTACACTTACTGTACACCTCTGCAGAGTCTRGAGAAAAAGACAGTAGGAAGCAGGCCACAGATGATGTGTTATCTTCTCCTGGGCTGTATCTAACCTGTGTGGATTGCAGCTGGTGCAGATGGGAACAGTTTTTTTCCATGTGATAAACACTGAATCCCCAAACATTATTGTTATTATTGTTAGCAAAACCAACCAACCAACCAAAAACCCCCACAAAACCCAAAACAAACAAACAAAACTGCCAAAAAAAAAAAGAAAAAAACAACCATCACCACCAAAACAAAACCAAAAATATTCCAAGATTCTCCTTACTGGTAACACCAGAAGAAACACTGCTGTTTGAGGTTCTAACAACTGGCATTTTTTATGATGACCCATTTAAGGCAGTAGAGAAAAAAGGAGTTTGCAGAAAAGTAGGTATTTTTGGCTTCTTTGTTTAAGAAAAAAAGCCATTATATTCAGCATGCTCAGCTGGGGTTGTAGGCATCCACACTGAACTAAGAGTGCACCTCCACGGCTTTCACCTTCTGTGCCTCATCATCTAATTYCTAACCTCAAAAGGTTTCCATATGCATTCATGAAACCTTGGAGCCCTCCTGTGGTCAAAATCATGAGCTATTCTTCCGGTTGGAASCTGAAATCTGATGCAGTCAATTCCATTTTAAACCTTATCTTTGGAGTAGTCATTGAAAAAAGTTTAATCAGCTAAGGAAGAAAAAAGTTAAGATAGCTTCCTGAGCTTTTGCATGGGTCAATCCTCATTACATCTCACTCCYCTTGGCCATTATCTGATGCTGTCCACATCTCTTTTCCAAGGTTGGGGTATTGCCTGATAATCTGCCCATTACTTCATCTTTSTTCCCTCCATACTCCTCCTCCCTGTTTGCTGTCCTTTGTGGGCTTCTCCCTTTCTGCTCTGACCTAGTCAGGTTCTCATCATCAGTCTCAGAGCCCTCCAGCTGTGCATTAAATAATGTCACCAACACCAATTCCAAGTGTACTGTCTTCCTGGCTGGAGAAGTGATTGTGAGGTCTTTGGTGTGCTCATTTTTATCATTGTGCTGAAGTGGTAGAAAAGGTTTTAGAGGTCCTTCATTTTGTGGCCTTGGTAGAGCCCCTCAGGAAAATTCTGTTTCCACATGGGCAATTGCTTCCTTTTCAACTTRAGCAGGAAGGAGGAATGTGTGAGGTAAAAATGAGGAAAGGCAAGAGGAGAAATAGCCCCTTTGTTTTACCTGTAGTGGGGCTAACACTGAGTGTTTCTTTCCTGCTGTATAACTAAAGGGCAGAGCACCCCCCAGCTGTGCTTTCTCATTCACCGTGGCTGCTTGTGAGCTGCATCAAAGAGCCACTGGAGATGCTGGGTTTGCTAGGGAGTGACTGGCAGAGAAGGTCTGAGAGCCTCAGCTCTTCCCTCTCTGCCCTGGAATTTGTAAAGGCASTTGGGTATTCATGAGGGTAAATACTTCAAGGCTTGTCATTTGTAAGATAATACAGCACATACCACAAGGGCTTCAAAAGGATTTGATGTTYCTAAGCTGCACTACTGTTACAACATTTGAAGATACAGAGGTTCGTGGAAATCCCGCCCAAAATTCCAGCATCAAGTATGCACTGTGTGATTCTCACAGGGGATGGGGCTTTTTGAGCTTTGGTTTTATCATAAGCACTACCTGACAGAAAAAGAAGTRTCCCAAACTCCACAGTCTCAGAGGCTGCATTTCTGAATTTCACCCATAAGACTGTACAAATACTTTCAGTTGKGAGTTTTTGAGATCACTGCATCCCAACTGGATGATGAAGGCAGCTGGTCTAGGAAACCTCTAGTGAGAACTGCAACAAGGTTGAAGTTAAGCTGTTGGCCTCTCTGCTCCAAGTGAAAGCTGAATCCAGAACTGTAACGATAAAAAATGGCAAGTCTTAATGTGTTCATGCTCAGATTATATCTTATCCTTCTTACCCCTTTTGTGTCAACATCATTCTTATCCTAATAAGCTTGTTTTCCTCACTGGTATTTAAATAATCCACCCACTCCTTTCCAAGTTTTTTTTTTTTTTAATTTTTGGGTTGTTTTGGGTTTTTTGTTTWATCTGCATGCACATCTCTTCTGAATATGAAAATAAGCTGTTGCAACTGATTCCTGAAAAAGAGGCTCATTTAATATTTGTATTTATCTTACAGATTWAGATCTATGTGAGCACGTACCTACATTTATGCCCTGGGTACTGCTACTTAATTCTAATTTCATAATAGGGATGCCATAGAGAGGTCTGYATTTTCCACTCTCATAATTAAATGAACACTAGCAAATAAAGCTTGCACAAATCAAATAATTCAGCAGCGACTCAGTCCATCCCCACACAACTTAGTGTTAGCTTTTGCCTAAGGATACAGTCTTGTGGGACTTCCTAGAGTGGTTTAACAAGCTGGCACCTCTAGTCCAATGTTAAATTTCTCGGTGTGGCAGAGGCAGATGATGTGATRTTCCTGGGTTTTGGACACAGACTCTCAGCTGCACTGAACTGGCTGAAGAAGTTATTGTCTTCTCTCCTGGCAAGGGTTATTGTTTCCTCAGTGCTTGCACAACTGCTTGCCTCTATCCTGCTCCAGCAGGAGAAGGAGCAGTTTATTTCACTAAAGGGTTTAAAAGCTAGAGTTCCACTTATGTGGCTCATTTTACTTGGAAATGGGTTAGGAAGCAACACAGAACATGCCTRGTTAGAAAAYAAAAAAGAGTGRTAATTAGTGATAGAGTGACTGAGAYGATCCAGTGGGGACTAAAGATATTTTCATTTGRGACAGATGGAATTAGATGAGATGATCCTTCACAGTCCTTATCTACTTAAGTAACAAAGTAGCTTTAGATCACCTTTACTRATGCTTCAAAYKAATCCAGTTACCCAGRTTGGTGCAGGCTTGCCCTGTAAYGCTATGGGGCAGCTGAGTGTTAAACAATGAAGTGCCACCCAAAAGYACATCTTTACCACTCAGGCACGGTGTCTTCTCAGCTCAGCCCATCCCCTGGCACTTCATCCTGGGGCTGCTCCCAAAAGTGGCAACTGGGGGCTCAGCTGAGGGGCTGTCAGGTGACAACAGAGTGAACCTCTACTGATATTCATGAAAAGCAGAAATGAGGGTGTCTCTAGAGGATTTCTCTACAGATTTGTGTTACCAGTTGCAGTGGGCCAGAGCTAAGAAACTTTCTGTTTTGCTGTGCTTTCTCCTTAATCAGCTGTGTCCCTTCTCATTGCAGAGGGATGATCTCTGAAGTTCCCTTCCAACCAAACCAGTCTGTGATTCTATGTTTCTAACTCTCTCTTGCTTAAGGGAGCTTCAGTCCAAAGCATGAGGACTTTGCACGTTCATTTTAAGGCAGTGGCCTGAATACCTAATTGCTCAATTAGCCATGACTTGATTTTTAATGGTGCTGACTGTGTCTCTGGACTCCAATAAGATTCCTTGCTCATAGGCTTGAAAAGAACATCCTGACATTGCACAACTCTATTCAGCAAAGCATTTCAGCAGCTCCCTAAGTCCAGGTATTTGTTTAATGCAGCTGCTGGGAATGCTCTGTGTGTGAAAAATTCCCTCTTCTCAGGAGTGACCCATATTTCTGACCTCACGATGTGATTGCATCATTTGTGATCTCCTACTTTCAACAACCTTTGTCTCCATGGACTTATTTTAACTCATAAAATCATTGGGTAAAAATCTGGGCCCAACAGGTGCAATAAACACAAGTGATGATCTGCCCAGTGTTCTCTTTTGGAAGGGACCTTTGCAGATCATCAATAGAGCTGCTAGTCAGGAGAAAGCAGAAGATGCAAATGGTGGGTGTATAATTTGACATCCATACACTGTAGTAAGTCCTGTATATGCCACTTTGTGAAAGGAAACAACCAGCCTTGAGGAGATGTGGGCCTCATAAAAGTGCAGTTTCTGCATCTTCCATCACACCTGAAACTATTAATGGAAAACCCTTGTTAGATGATCTTACTCTTGCCTTTGCAAATGTCCCCTGTTCTCAGTGGCACTGAGAACCACTTCACTGGCCGTTTCTTCCCCTTTCCCTAAGGCCTCCTTCCAGAAACTTTTGTTTCTGCATCAAACATTTTCTTTGCTGCTTCACACCTTGCTCCCAGCTGAAGATCCTCTCACTAAAGCCTCACAAGCTCATTTTAGGCAATGCCATTTTTTCTGTTCACTTTTTTTGCTTTTTCAGTGGGTATATTTTCAAGGCTGAAAGAACAGAAGMCATTTTTGCAGCACTTCACTGCAAGTGTCAATGTAAGCAGGACCTCTTCTTCAAAATGTTTTTAACATTTGAATGAAAAAGCTCCTGCTATTATCTGATTTATCTGTCTTTTCTTTGATGTTCTCTATTTGCAATGTAAAACACAGTATTTCCCTTTGAAAGGTGCCTAATCTCTTCCTGCCTGTTCATCCTGGTCTTATGCTGAATCATCTTTAGATCATGACTTTCCACTGTGAAYTATTTTTTGTTCTTCCTATCTAGTTGGAACATTGTCAAGCCATTTACAAATGAATTTATTGAGGGAAAAAATATTAGTTTTACACTGGGTCCTGCTTGTGGTTTAAACTTGGCAGTGCCCTGGTTACCCAAGCTGTACAAATTAGCACACTTATAAGTGTAAAACAGTCCCAAGAAGGTCCTTTCAAACCAAAAGGAATTTCAGTGCTCCAGACCTTTCTAGGAAAGATGAGTATTTAATGTCACACAGTATAATTCTTTTGCAAGGATAGATGGTCTCTGACTGGGACAGCAAAACMGATTGAATCATATTAAATTAGTTTGTTCTTTCTGGCCTGGCCAGTTATTCAAAACTCTGGAGTCTTGAAGGCTGGTTGAATCCAGAGCAGGAATCAGTAATGTTGTTCATCTGATACTGTTGATTTCCAGGAAAGTCTCCTGGAATTAGCCTGGCATTTGAGAAGATGGGTGCAGTGAGAGGCAGACTGGCTGTGGCACACTCAGTGACTCTGAACATGCTGAAGCAGTCAGGGCAGCACCCCAGGACATGCCAGGTCACAGGATAAGCATCTGCCATCTGCTGGGACCTGAGCTGCCCCCAGAGCTCTGAAAGCCAGAGCTGAGGGGCAGCAGGGAACAAGTCTGTAGTGTGGRAGCTGCCTGGACAAATTTCTCCACTGAAAATAGAGGAGGAAACATGACCCTAAGTAGCTCTAATTATAGTGAAACTAAAAAGTGTTTTTCTAGTAAAGCTGGATGCTAGAAAAGGAGAAAATTCTTATCATCTCTCCTCATTCCAAATCTTTTTATAGATGTGTAACCCTTCACAGTACTATTCCTTGGCAAAACACTGGGGTATTGTGCAATGGATMTGTTGTACCAAGAGCCTTGGCTTTAAACATATTCCAGTAATTGGAACATAGGTTCAATCAGTCATATCCAATTTGTGTGTGTGTGTAATCCAGCACAATACTTAAATATGTGTTTAGCTCACATCACTTAAATCCCTTTGACTTTTGAGGGCACTTGATCATATGTTTAAAGCCACAAAGTATTTTTCAACATTAGGTTTTCCTTCGGGGGGAAGTACATTGGGGTGTAGGAAAAAGTATTGACAATGTCTGAACCCTTTCATATCTTTTGTGTTGCCTGCTGTGTCCTACTGCAGCCTCAGAGCAGGCCCCWGACCTGACTGAAGTCCAGCATAATTCCTGTTACATTGGAGGCTTTGTAACTCCTGTTAATAGGAGGTTTTGTGTTAAAATCTGTTTGATCTCTTACTCCGACTGAACTCTTCAACACAGCAATTCCAGCTGTGAGTATAAACTCCATGTTCCCTTTGGAAAGAAATCRCTGTTTCCTATTTCCCAAGTCTGTCTGACCATGTCCTTGGCAAATCACTTAATCATTACTCCAGTTCCTAACCTGTGCTAAAAACAATTCAGATTGATTTTCCAGGAATGGTAATGTGTAGTTGAAAACAACCTTGATCTTTGTACGTAAGTATCATGTCTGTCATCCATGAATTATAGATATAAAGGTACTTGCTCATTGCATTTCTGTATAACTTTTGCTTGCTGGAATAATTCTTTGCTCCATTAGCTTAAATTTATTTCAAAATACATGAGTTTAGGGGGTTTCTTGTTTGTTTTGTTCTTTAAGTATGCTCACCTGCAATAAATCCTTATATTCACTTATTATCTAAAATAGCAAATAAAAGGAAAACAAAGACAGAGCTCTAAGAGTGCCTGCAAAGTAGTAGTGATTAATGTTCAGTGAGCTTAGTAGTTCACGATCTACCAGATAGTGAGCTTTCAGTAAGAAATGAACAAAGCAAACAGTCTTTGTCTCTTGGTGGGATGCTTGGAATTACAAATTATTTGAACATATTAAAAATTAATATTGAACAAATTAAAAGTTGACTTTTATTTTGGTTAGATAAGGTGACTTGGTGTGAGGTCCCAGAGTTTGAGGAAAATGTAAGGAGGGAGGGGGGAAAAGGGCAAAATAGATTTTGGCATTTTAATTCCTATCTTCATATGGACCTTTGACTGCCCTGTAATATTTTTCCTGGTGCTGGTTTAACTYACAAGTTTCAAAGCTTGTTAAAGAACCTCTCTTCTAAACTCAMACACTTAACTGACAAGTGCCTTACAAAAAAAAGGTTTTACCCTCTATTTTAAGTGGTACCTTCATCTCAACTGATTTCTTAGTATAAATGAAACTTTACATGTTGAACCTTGGAAGATTTTTAAGCACTTAACACTTAAAAGAATTAAAATCTCTTTTCAATGAGGTAAAAGTTAAAACACATGTGTAAGAGGTATTAAAGTTGTAAAATGTTAAGTAGCATCTAGTCCAAAGATATAAATATGTATAAATATTAAGCTGACATCTTTTCATATACCTGTTAATCTGTTTCACACATACAGCTCAGTCTATTTTTGACCTGTTGTGTTCAAATGTACTAAGTGTAATGTGTTGGGAAAACAAAATTACATCAGAATATGAAAAATCAGGCAGCAACTMATGGGGTTTTTTTCTTATTACAGAGGCTCAAATAAGTCCTTTTTGTTTCTCACCTTAGAAGATTAATTGAAGACATTAAAATCTTTATTTTTTCCTAAAATTTTTAGTAGATAAAATCTCACAGCTAAAATTTTATTAAGCAATGCAAAGTATATTTTAAAGCAATCAGTTTTCCTTAGTAAYGTTCCTTGAAATAATTCTTAGAGTGAGAAATAACTGTATGCCTGGATAGAACTTAAACCTGGAAGTGTGTCTGAACAGTTTCCAAAGAGATGCCCAACTTCTTTGCCCCCACACATCTCTGTCTTTGGGAAATGTTGCTGCAGCCACCTTGGCAGACTCCAAGGCTGAGATGAGAGAGCTCAGAGAAGAGACCAGTCATAAGAAGGGAAGAAAATCCCAAGAGGCCATAGAAACACCTGCTGGGGACGCCACCAGAAGCATCA
>CADDXX010000007.1:1660827-1714104 GCA_902810485.1 Alauda arvensis | reverse complement strand
TCTGTGTAGGAATTTATAAAAACAGGGCTATACACCCAGATCCTCTTCTCTGCAGGGCTTGCATGCCCCTTTGAGCAGTTTGCCTGACTACCTTGCAAGGGTCCCCGTAGGAGCTGGGCTGACAGCAGCAGGAGCAGTTCCTGGACCAGCAGGGACAAGTTGGATCAAGCCAAGCTTGGGTATTTGTTTGTCAGTTAGGTCYACAGATGCTTTACCAAAATTTGGARATCTCATCTTATACACAAGGRAAAAARSACCTCACATCCARCCTRTATGAAATCCACAATTCCAGGCCACTGTTGGTCAAGGGCAGTAAAGAATCAGGGCAAGGGCTTCAGCCAGATACAACCTCAGCTGTGCATTGTGGGGTCATACAATCATATACTTATTTATGTTGGAAAATACCTTTAAGAYCACTGTATCCAACATAATGGCAATTTCCTGCTACTTCCCCTGGGCTGCATGGAAGTCAAGATAGTGAAAACACACAAAGAGCTTCATTAAAAACTTTGCAAGGGCTCAAGTACCAGGACTTTTTTAACTATAAGCATTTCACATCATTCAGAAAGCTTCACACACCACATCTTATTATTTTAAATAATTTTGCTCTCCAAAGGCAGCTTCAAGCAGCTCTCAAGRTCTGTCTATTTATACCAACAGCTAGTCAGTCAGTTCTCCTTCTTCTCACTGCCTTCTTACAGTACCAGCTCACTTCTTCTTGTCCCTAGCACAAAGTCTTACCTTATCTGTCCCTTGCAGAACCTCCTGTCTCTGGGTCTTCACAGCACAGCAGCAGACTCCAACTGACTGCAAATGAACCTGAACCCCCTCCCAGCCAGCTCACTCTTTATCACACCCATAGCTGGGAGAGCAAGGCTGTTCCCACTCTAGGATAATTAACACAGCTGCAATACATTGGCCACAAAATAACCTTTAGTACCAACTCTATTTATCTCCCTACACTGTCCTTATCTATCTTACCACAGGGCTGTCCTTTAAGTGTGGCAGAAACAGGTAGCAAAACTGTTTGCAGAAATGCTTCTATGGTTGCCTTTCTTCCTTTTCTAGAAACCATCTTAATATCCTTTGTCTGTTAATTATATATATATATATATATATATATATATATATATATGTGTGTGTGTATATATGTATAAAAAGTCCTGAGGAGGATGTGCCATGAAAATATTATTTCAAGGCTTCTTATAGGCGGAGTTTCTTTTTTTTCTTTAAGTAATATTCAATGTAAAAAACTTGTCTGGAGAGGGTGGAATTGCAGCAATGGGTGAAAGTCCTTGGTCTGGTTTTGAGTCTTGCCTTGAGGTGATGTTGGCTGCCAGAAGAGTGGYTGATATGCAGTGCTCTTGGAAGATCTGTGCTTTTTTCTAAAAATRAATGCATCCAGATGCCAGAGGAGCTTGTGAAATGCATTACAGGCTTTACTGGAAGATAAATCATTGCARGAAAGCTTCAAGGAAATTTGGGATTAAATTTTAAAAAATCTGTAAACAAATGCCACTCCCACCCATTGTGTCCTTATGGATAGGTCCTTTCCTTCAAGCCTAGGCTTAGTCCTGCCATGTTGTACAAGATTCTTCAGATGAATCCAGCCTTGCCAATACCATCTTGACATCTGGGAGAAGCACCTTGTTGCATGTTCCACCCTCTGCTCTGCTGAAGGATTCCTGCTTTGCTAAAGGAGGATGTTTCCTTTGCTCACCACATAYTCCTGCCTACAGTTTTCTCCCCTTCCCAGAATTTTCAGAGAAAATGTCACCTGCCATCTGCCYTCCCCACTCTGCCTGACCCACAGCACAGCAGGGATGTTTGCCAGGATGAGGCAAACTGGTACCACTCTGTTGTTCAGCCAAATCCTTTCAAAAGCATGTTACATATTCATATTAGACTGACTGTGAGCCAAGCACTTGGCATCTGTCACAGCAATTGAAAACCACTGTTCTCATGGCCTGACTTCTTGGAAATCATCATGAATGCCATGGATCAAGTTACCATAGGAGTCTGGACTTTGGAGGCACTGTAAAGATTCCTCTCCTAGGGCACCAGCACTGATGGCAATAGTCTTTCAAGGGTGGGGGTTCAGGCTGCATTAGAGGCTTAATGAACTGACAGAAAGCCTACAAAACCCAAGGGTGTCTGTGTAAGGTCCCGGGTCCTGGCAAGCTGGGGAGACAGAGATGAAAGGTGAAAGCCCCTTCATGCTGGCCCCATGCATGCTGTCCATCTCTGCCTGATCCACTGCTACCCMGGCACTGGCATGCAATCCAGAGGCCTGGGTTCAGTGTTAAACACATATGGCCTCGGTTAGGTCGTGCTTGTGTTGATTTTTGGGCTCCTGAGGTGTCCAGAGGTGCTTTGTAACAAAATCTGTGCTGCTGTGGGCACAGTGCATAGAGATGGGCAAATCCATGACATGGGAGGGGGATCTCCTACAGAGCATCTCCATCACCTTGCACAGCTGACAATGTGGCCTTTTCCTCCTCACATGCATCCTCTGAGACCCTGGGAGCCCTGTATGCCTGACTGGGGGTCTGTGGTTTGGACAGGGCTGTGCATGCAGCCAGGAAGGATCCAGTTCAGTGCCTTCCCTGACCTGCACTGCCCCCAGGACTCTGCTGCCTGCCTCAGAGACACTGCAATGTTCCTTTGGGCCAGCATTTCTAAACACATTTAACAATGCAACAAATTGAATTCCTACTGTTGCATTACTTTCCCCCCATTCTTCAGTTCTAAATCAAAATCTCCTTATGGAGATTTAAGAGCACAGTGAAAATGCTACGACCCTCATYAAAACAAAAAATTCCTAGAACTATGGTTCTATGATTCTTCCACTTTTGCTGTCTAACAGTGAATAATCACAACTCTTAGGAGACCTTTTTCCTCTGATATGCTTAAAAAAAAAAAGATCCTCCCTGCTATCATTTCAATGGCCAACTCCCCCCTTTTGTATTCCATTGTTTCCWTTCATCTGTCTTTGCTGGTATCTGATACACAGTCGTTATCAGCAGTTCCTTCCTTATTAATGATGATATATGTGGGGTTTGTTTGTTTAATATTTTGTTGCTGRGTGAATTGTGAAGTGGGAGTGTTTGTGAAGTTTCTTGCAAAAGCTGATTTAATTTCCTCTCTAAGTCAGCTTGTGCTTTTGTTTTGTTTTGCTTTTGTTTTTAACTCCACTTGACATCTTTTGTGCAATGTGAGAATGTGTCTTTTGGGGCACTTAGTAAATTGTGTTTAAATAGTTCCCAATTATCACTCACATTTTTCCTGTTTAAATTCTTTCTCTGCAATCATTTGGCTCATAATTGATCTCAGCTTTGTGTAATTTGACTTCTTGAAAGCACTAAGTACATCGAATTGCTGGTGTGGATTTCATTCKGTCTGCATGCAATTAAAGCAAACCAGCTTTTCCAATTCCTTCCTTCGTAACTGTCAAGACAACCCCAGTGCTGGTACTGCCTCCARTTGGGTCTGTGTTTCTTATGTCAGAGTTTCTGCAGGTGTAGTCCCATGTCTGTTCCTGTAAGAACTGTGTGTTCTCTAGTCCTCCATGCTGTGTTTTCCTTCTTGTCTGTGGGGATTCCCTTTCTGGCTTCTCAAGATGAAGGTGTTTCCTGATGCTCTACCACAATYAAGTGGCCTGCCTTTTTTGCATTACTAGTAAGGAGTACTGAGAAAAGAGAGGAACACATGTGTTAAAAGCCAAATTAATGTTTCTCCTTGCCTAATTGTGGACAAAGTAGAAGCAAAATTGTGAAACTGTGACAYGTTGCTGTCCATGAGAGAGCTCCAGCTTTACACAGCCTTTTGGTGCAGGAGAGCAGGGCCTGCCATGAGACTCACCAAAGTGATTATTATCATTATGCTTTAATGCATTAACCTGATTTGAATTTGATTTTATTACAACCCCCTTTTTATCATCTGTCACAAAGAAGAATGACAGAAGWGTGGTCTGGAAGGACAGACCCAACAGGAGGCAGGGAAGGGATCAGTGTGGGATCCTGTCCCTGTGAATTGGTGCTGGAGACAACTGTAGAGGGCAGGAAGAGCCAGGTTCAGTTCACTTTTCTATTTGAGGAGGTCTGGCACTCCCCTATGCCTCTTTCCAGACACATACAACAGCTCTCATGGTATGGGCACACCAGTCTGGGATGTCTCCCRTGCTCCTGATGGTGCTGGTACCAGAGAAAGCAAAAGCATTTCACAGCTTAGTAGYTGTGGCTACGTGTCTTGGGTTCCAGATGTAGTGACTGTTGCAGTAAAATAAATTCTGTCAAATAAATGCTTTTGAAGAAAAGATGAGACCCCAGTCTAGAGCTCCATGTGGTTGCCTCTGAGTTAGAAGAGAATTGCAATTTGTTCTCCTGTTTCTGTTGTGAGTTTATACCCCTGATGTTCCTGAAAGCTAGCATAGCATAACATTTATCCAGCTACAAAGTATTYATTTGTTTGTTCTTTTTGCCAAGGGACTTGATTGTTTCTTGTGTGCTTTCAGACTTCTTTCCTCAGCCATATTTCATTGCCAAGCATCCAGGATTTCAATTTAATAACCTTAATTTGGTCCATAAAAATCTGCATGTTTCATGGGAGAAAAATTTTATGCCAAAAGAATCACTGATGAAAGTTGATAACAGCCTTACACAATGCAAGGAGGCATAGCACAGAGTGAGCAAAAGCCCYCTTACAACCTTATGAGGTTGTTTCCTTCTGTTTAGCTTAAGGCTCTGTTAATTTTAAACTGTATGGTGTCTCTAGTTTTTCCTCCTCCAGGAAGGCATTGATCAGCATCGTTACCTGGGTCACCATCTCAAGCACTGCTGCTGTGTACTCCTTCCCCAGAATGCTCACTTTGSTTTATTTACACATCATTAGTAATTCCTGAGGTTTGTCTATTTTTYCCAAACTGTATGATGAAAGTAGCTTTCAGTCTTCTTGCAATAAGAAGTCTACAATATGTTCAGAAGTGCAGCTGGTGAAGCAATGTATCCTACATTTGCAAAGATTATTTTGTATGGTTTAAACATCATTGCACAGCAAGGGCAATTGTTGTCAGAGTTGCAAGTGGATCTGTCTTGGAGTTGTTCTTGGTTCTAAATTTCGGGACATAGCTACATATGACAAATTTTAAAAAATTGTCTGTGCACATGATCCAGGAACGTTCAGTGCGTGCTAAACACAGGTATCAGTGGCTGTAGCTTCTTAGAGAGCGGGGTAAAAAAGCAATAACTAATATGAACCACAACAAACTGTGAAAAAAATCTGTGTGGTTTAAGAAATGTCTTGGTTATGACTCTCTCTGTTTCAGGAAAAACCTTTGGTTCTCAGTGTCCAAATGTCCCCACATCTTGACAAGGCTGATGYAGATAAGCAAAAYTGGCTCTGAACTGTGATTTTCTTTTGCCCAGTTTACTCTGGTTTCAGGCAGGGTGAACTGAACCAATGAAACTCATGATTTCAAGCACATTCTCCTGTGTAATTAAGAAGATGGTTTAACCACAGCAGCTGCAGGGGTTGAATTGTGGCTCTTGAGTCCCTGACTGCTGACCAAGCCACCTTGGCAGGATCAGCAGCTGCTGAACTGTTCTGCCTGGCATGGRGAGGCAAGTCACCATTGCTGTTTCTGGGAAAGACATGGAGTGCTGGCTCAAGGTCCTCCCTGGTGCCTTGGACTGCCAGAGACTCAAGGTGAGGACAAGAATGAGGGGATGGGGGCAGTGGGTTCCAGTGCCCTGGGACTGCTGCCCACAGCTTTGTTGGTGGGCTCCTTGAGGTGRTCCTTCATCTGCAGCACATCTTAGACACATGGGTTCAAGGATATTTATGCAATTTAAGACACAGGAACAGCTTGGTGTAAGCATGGCAATGCATCAGCAAAGTGTTTTAACGTCCTAGTGCTGGGAACAGGTGATGTATCCAAAGATCCTGTCTGCACTGATGTGGACAGTAAGTCCCTCTTAAAAATAAGAGTTCCTTTTAAGGTCTCTGGTGTAGTGAAAACTAAATGGAGCTTGGGARTTCATTCCATTGCTTCTACTGTGAAAATTTGTGGCAGGCCTCAGAGGAACTGCTTGWGGGGGAGAAAGTGTGGGGAGATCCCACCATACACCAAATTGGCTGCTGGCACAAGTTGGAAGAAAGAAACGTGCACCCAAAACCTGCCCTGAAACAGCACAAAAACTAGTTTGTAAGTCTGCTTATCTGAAGGGCCACAATGGGCACAGTGAGAGATGGGAGGAAGTAAGGAAGAATAAATAGAAGAATGCAAGGGGATAGAGATGAACTAAATATGAGCCACTTAGGGTCCTAGAGACTGGCAAACAGTTTATGTAGCTCAGTGAGTCATAAGATACCTGAGAAAATATCACCAGTGAACAGTGCTGTGCAGTTGGCAAATGTGTTTAGARGAACACAAAGCTGGTTTTCTTTGTTTGCAGGTTTTTCTCTTTTCTTTCTGTTTGTTTTTGGGTTTTCACAGGCTTTCTGAATTCCTCAAGGAGCTTCCAAGATGAAATAAAATTAGGTTAGGTCTGGCCTCCTTTCTGTACTTCCTCCAAGCAGGACTTGAGGTATCATGAGTAAAACAGGCTTTGTGCTATTTCAGACCCATAAACTCCCAGATTCCAAAAACAGTCTGTGAAAAAGATTTTTAAAAAAAAGGTATAAATGCTTGTTCACACACATAGCCCTGTCAAAAACGTAAGAGCTGGCTCTGCTTTCAGAGAGCTGCAAGGCTGCAGAAGGACATGGAGCCATTGCCTCCCTGGAAGCTGAGCTGCCTTGCCCTCAGCACCCAGTGGAGGTGTGGCAGCCCAGCTGTGGGAGCTGGTGTGTGCTGAGGATCACACTCTTGTGTGTAGGGAAGCTCAGTGTCTGCACCAGCAGCTTCTTGCAGGCTGGCCTCGAGCAGGGGAGCAAGGCTGGGAATGCCTCTGAGCATCACTGGGCTCACTCGTGTTTTGGAGCACTGGAAGCAAAAGAAAATAGCTTTTTTTTTTCTCCTGGAGGGACTTAGAATTGTTTAATTAGATGTCACACTCATTTCYCAGACACTGAGACTGAGCAGTGTTGGAACAGCACATTGTGTGCAGTGCCATGGGCAAGCATTAGCATCAGCTTAGTGTTTGTGTAAACCACGTATGTCTGCATGAGCTTCCTTGGATAAAACACATCCAKGGCTTTTCTATTTCATGAAGCCACGTGCTACTGATATATTTTTCTTACCAGAATACAGCTTTGCTCAGCTCTATTTTTTTCCCAATAAAAGGTCAAAGATAAAGAAGAATAAGAAAAAATTCTGCTACAACACAGCAAATTTGAGTTGGTTTATTGGCTTGAATCCATTCTTGAAAYAACTCGGTCTTTTTCCTTCACTAATGATGCACAAGAGATAAATTTGTCTCCACAGGCTTGGCCTGGGAGTACTGCTGCTGTTTCCATTTGTCAATATTTTAGGGGTGGTATGCAACATGTTCCTCTGTGCAATCTCTTTTCCAGAGTTTTTCATCTTACTTTTACTTGCTCCCTCCCTCTCTGCATTTGCCTAAGTGAGCTGCCTTTTGCAGCACTGGGATGGAGGCACAAGGTCAAGAGAACAGAACATGTAATCATCACTCCTTGCCTCAGCTGTTGGCCCTGCCACTGATCTTSTGTGCAATTTAGAGCAACTGACCCAACATTTCTGTGTCCAAACAATAACGTGCTGTTTGCTTCCCAAGCAGCTACAAATGCTGTCCAAAGAGCCTTAYCTAGTCCAAATTGGAACGTGCCAAAGATGAATTGCACATACAATTTATTCTGAGCTTTTAAACACATTTGCAAACGTTCACCTTAGGGATGGTCAGSAAACCCCAAAGAGGCCCACTCAGTCCTTCTGCCAGCAAGAATCCTGCTTTCTTGCCTCTTTGGTCTTTGCATGATCTAAGCCTGTTGCTGCCTTGGGGACTTTCCTGGCATTTATTTACCTGTCCACSAGAGAGTAAGGACAGAATGAGAGTTTTCCTTTGCAAAGGCACCATGGAAGCCTCAAGTGTGTTAGYATTAAAGAATATGTCCCTTACAATRGGCTTACACTGCTTCATGGGGTCATGGCTACACTATTTGTGCTAAGTAAACTTGTTTAGAGACAACTTGGACTTCTCTACCTTGTGGTATCCAYCTACACCCTGAATGAAAATGTTGGCTTTTAGGGTGCACTGGGCTTCTGAACATGGCTCTGTGCAGTGCTGTGTAGTCCTCAGCAAGGTCATCTATAGATAGTTAAGGCATTTCTGCACAGCCCCTCACTGTGTCCTGTAGATAAACCCTCTGTGTGTGTGAGTACGTGTGTGTACATGTATTRCAGCAGGTTAAACAAGTATCTGCTATTCAGTGTGTAATTAGTGYTTGGATGAACCTAAAAACATAAACCAAGAATTCAAGGATGCCCAAAACATATAAGAAAACTGTATTTGGGCAAGACTTGGAGTAGTCATTTGTGGCTAGAGATCTCTGGTTTGCACTGCTCCACCTTCTATAAGAGAGGAGGASAACCAGGACTTTAAATACAGACTCRCAAGACTCAGAGGCTTTAAAAAACCAGTGTGGCCCATAACTAGTTAAACAATGAAACAAACAAGAAGGAGAGCAATTAAACTTTTTTATGAGTAGCAGGAGAACCATTGATTGTGAAATTTACTGGTAGCCACGTTCTCCTCCCTTCCCTACCACTTATAATTTTGCCTTAATTGTAGCTACTGGCTGTGGCACAAAGCTCATACATATAAACAAGTCCCAGGATATGCTGCAAAAAATACACTGTATGGGAGACATTAGCAAGAAGACAATCAGGAGCTGGAAGAGTGTTCCCACATGGAAAGCTGCGGGTGGTATAAAGAGCTCTGTGTCCATATGGTTGGTTATGCGTAATATCTTTGTAATGACATTAGTACCCCTCCATTGCTTTTTCTGGCACAGGCCTGCTCTTGAGTCAGTTGGRCTGATAATTACAAAATTGTGGTTTGCAGACCACTGGTGGTCCACAGTCTTATGGTAAGTGGTCCACAGATGGGCTGCAGAACCAAGCAGAGCAGCTTCCAGTTGTGTTTTCAATTAAAAGTTTRATGATACAGGGTACATGGTGGTCCACAAGAGGGTCTTAGCATTAATGGTGGTCCCATTACTCCAAAAGTTTGAAAACACTGGCTTAAGCAATTATGCAGATCAACAGTCTATTTGTGTTCCGTAGTTTGAATTTAAATGTTACAGCATGTCCCCTCCTTTCATGTGTTGGGAGCTGTGTTGTCTGCTCTGCTTGTCAGTTTTAAAAATAAGAATATTATGAAGTATTACAAATKTTTCTTCGTGGTCTTGTCTTCCCAGTTTATGATTTATTTAGCTCATCATTTCATATGCACTACTGTATTCACATATCAGCAGTATTTTTCCAAAAACCTGTCATATTTTGGGAGGAAAAGAAGAGGGATGTTTTTCACTTTTTGTTCAGTTAAGTGGGAGTTTGGCAGATGCAGGGTATAGGGCTGGTTCTCCTCCCATACCTTGGTGACTGCAACAGCATCCATCATTCAAAACCATGGCTCCCCTCAAACAGCAGCTTTTTAGGGACCAGCTCCAGACTATTCTGGACTGTGCAAACTGCATTGTTCTTGGGAAAACTGCAGGGAAAAAAAAAAAATCAACATTCCTTGCATGAGAAGAAGAACCCAAACAYGACCTTTTAGCTTAGGGCAGAGGGCATCTAGCTGGGAAGTGCCCTGGACTCCTCTCTACCTCCAGAGCTGCTCTCATATTGCATCCAATGCCTGGTAACATCACAGAGCAGGGACAGCAGCAGAACAGCAGGGACAATCCTGTCTGTCCAGAGACTTCTGACCTTCTCTTGCTTCACTTATTCTCCACTAAACATGGAACAGGGTGAGCTCCCAAMAGGTGCTGATATTGTGCTCCCCAGACAAATGTTTTTGTTGCTAAGATAAAGCACATGAGAAAGCAGCACCCTCTGCCCTTGTCACCTGAAGGAAAGCAGAATTGTTACTCTGTGTGTAGAGCTGGCAGAATCTGCTGTCTGGTGGTCCCACACCAAAATTGGCACTTCTGAAATTGTTTAASAACTGCAAACCCCAATTTTGGCATCCCAGTTAATTTTAGGTGTCAGTGAAGTCTCTGGCTGCTTCCTTTGATAAGACTGTGCACAGCCAGGACTCCCCAGGGCTCAGGTCTGCAAAGTAACCCAGCTTTAAATYCAAGTCCTTTGCCACTGCAGTAAAACAGAAGGTTCAGAGGTCTTTAACAAGCACTGTCCTAGAAATGTTTGGTTTGGCTCTTTTTCCCTTCCTACTGGAATATACTGCTTTCTCCATTAGGAAACCTTTTGTAAACTTCCAGCCTRAACTTCATTGCCAGCCTGTGCTCAYGTGCTCTTGAATGAGCTTTTCTRCTTCTYTGTGTTTATAGAGAGTAATCAGTTTTTTCTCCATGAGTGTTTGCTCCAGGCTAAGACAGATGCTTCTAATATTGTCTTGTAAGAAAGGCATTCCTGTTGCCTGTTTCCTTCATAGCTCCTCTAGCTGTGAAATCAACCTTAATGAAAACGGATATGCAAGCACAAATGCATATAAAATCCTGTTCCTCCAAASAAAAATCCTTTACCTGTATGATTAAAACCTGGAATATCAGTTTTATTTTGTACCCACAGAAATGTTTATCCTTCTGTATGCCATGTGTATGCCTGACTGGCTCATGTAGCAGCTGTAATACATCAGTCATTCTCCTGTTGTTTTCAAATCACAATTTCATGTTTCTGTCGAATACTCTTAACTGCCAAGATGTACAGCTTTGCATCACATACCATAAAGTTTCAACCTGTTTCTGCTCCTCCAGCCCCCAGGCAATCCAAGTCTCCCTTGGTACCACTTTGCTCTCTCTGGAAGCTGATCAACACTGGCATGTCTGAGGCTCTCCCTGTGCGCTGCAAGCCAGGGCCAGGCTCGCTGAGCATCTGCATCTTCCTGCAAGAAAAACAGTGGCATGTCCTAGCATTTAGGGGCCAAAAAGCCAGGCTGAATGGAAATCACTTTGTATGGACTGCCATGTAGACCAATATCTTGTTTTGATTTGCCCCAGAACAGAATGCTCTTTGGTCCAAACACAGTGGTTTTCTTGCTGGATCTGAATGGCTTTGCAACTTTCAAATTCCCAGTCACTGGACAATCTCAGCTGATGTTTGTTAGGCACCAGTTACATGAGAGCTAGGTGCTTGTCGGAGGCTAATTCCACATTGGATCTATTATTACAATTACTGTTACTTATTATTATTATTATTATTATTATTATTATTATTATTATTATTATTATTATTATTATTATTATTATTATTATTATTATTATTTTTCATAATTATATATATTGCACCAGAGCTATAAGTACAAGCACCATCATGTTAGGCACATGTAATTAGGTTCTTTTCCAAGTGGTCATACAAGTATTTTATAAACACCTGGAGAAAGTTWATGCTGAGATTTTAACCTTTCTCTCAGTCAGAAACCATTCGCTCTCAGTCTTACAATTTCTGTTTTAGGTAAGTACCTGCTTTGTCTGTGCCATCTGATACTTTCTGACTCTCTGTCTGAAACAGTAAAACTCAGAACTGAAACAAAAGGACTCAGAGCCAAAATTGTTCAAACTTCAGGAGTGTCTGCAACACGGTTATATTAGGGACAATTTTCTGGTGACAATGTCATTGCAGCCTGTGACATCCTGAGGAACATTTTTGGCTATGTACCACAGATATAATTTAGGAGAACACAGACTTTTCTTTTTCATGCTGTTGTCTTTATCACAATTAAAATACTGAGCTTTTAACACAAAAAAAAAAATTTTGGTAAAATTGGCTTTTATTCAAAGCTCTCAAGGCCTACAGGAAGCAGACCAAAAGCAGWACCACTCTGCAGAGAGACTGTAAGATGCAGTGACAGGGTGGTGCTCACACTGGCTCTCTGCCACAGCACAGTGAAGGCATCAGGAATCAGGTTTTGCATTTCCTTCTGATGTAGGTCAGGCTGAACAACACAGTCTTTTGAGCCTTGGCCTGGGCTGCATCAGACTAGGGGTGATTTCACAACCCTGTTTCTTATTTGGTTATTCAGTACAATTCTGGGACTTGGGAGGTGGATAGAAGGACTGCCTGGAAAAATAAAGTCCATTAAAACACATCTTGATACAATTCTCTTGTAATGATTTTCTGGATGCAAATTTCAAACAACTTCAAAAAACATCAAACAGTGGAAAAAAGATCTGCAAATGGCACACAACAGAGACAGCCCTGGGGGCTGCAGGACTCAGCCTGTATCTCAGCTGCCAAAGTCATTTACGAGAATTGTCCCCTGTGCAGAGCTCCATTATGCAKACAGAACAATTTATGAAGATTCCCATGGTCTTTGGGATCTTTTCTGCTGGGTCATGACCCAGGTGACTTATTAATAGATTTCTGTCACTTCCCAGTCTCCTTATCTTGTATTATTGYATTCCCATTGTCTTATTGTATTGTCTTGTCTTATTGTACTCTGATACTTGTTGTGTTCCTAGAAATTTAATGTAAATGACATTTTAATCTGAAATACAGAAACAGCTATAAACGACTTTGTGAAAGCTAAGGGCCCAGGCAGCTTCTATGACAGCTCATGTCGAAAAAACAAGAGGATAAAAAGAGCATCTGAGGGATCACC
This sequence comes from Alauda arvensis, assembly GCA_902810485.1. Lineage (NCBI taxonomy): Eukaryota > Metazoa > Chordata > Aves > Passeriformes > Alaudidae > Alauda > Alauda arvensis. Next base: position 1,701,367 of record CADDXX010000007.1, on the reverse strand, counting down.
GAAGCTAAGATGTGGCTGATGTTATAAGTAAAAAGAAAGCAGCTCCTGTGACAAAAGTTGGTGGATTATAATCCATATAACCACTGCCTATTTTAATGATTATTAATCATTGCAAGTAATTTTGGCTATTTAAATGCAAGAAAATTGCCTGAAGTTACTTTAGTCATTCATTTTTTTCCCCAAAGGGACAAATTTAAGCCTTAATTTATATTCCCATGAGAGCTGTAGAAACTAGAAGCACTTTGAACCAGGTAAGRTCTGTGTACAAGGATGTTCTGTTGAGGATGATGAGGAGAACTTTGTAAATGAGTTAGTTACTCACTGGCTTCCTTTAACCCTTCCTCTAAAGGAAGTCAAGATGTTGGGGGTACAAACTGTGGATCTGGCAAAGAAATGCCCAGAGGTTTGTGTTCCTATGATGCTCCAAGGTGGCTCCACTGAYCTTTCCAGATTTGGTCTGAAGTCAAGAAGCACATCTCCCTTACAGCCATTCCACTCCAGCTTGGCTGATTTCATCTTATTTCAGAATAAGCATGGATTGTTTGGCTCATACATTTCAGTTCCTTGTCTGTCTGCAAGGGGAAATCAGCTCCTACTGCCTTGGCCCCTGTCATTTTGGTTTGCCATCAGGGAGCCTCCTCCAGCTGCTATAACCAGTACACCCTGCCTCTTCAGAGGTGGGCTCTTGGCTCACACAGTTGTTGTTTTGACCACAGATCCCAGGTAAGAGGTGATGTCCTGGTTACTTTCTTCAGTGGGATTGTAACAATAAGATTAATGATATAATTCATAATTCATGACATCAAGACACCTTCTAATGGAAGGCTGTTGGAACTAGATGATGTTTAAGGCTTCTTCAAAACAAACCTTTTTATGATGATAATGATTCAGCTCTTAAAGCAGATAAAGACTGAGTCTGATAAGGGAACCTGTTTGAATCACACCTCACCCAGGCAGTTTTTTATTAGTCACATTGCTAGGCTGGGAAGGATTGGATTTGCAATAAAGTTAATTATTCTCTTTCAAATGGATTTAATTTTTAATGCAGATATTTCCTTTTGTGGCAGTCATTTTTGCAGGCTGGTTGCCTGATCTCCTGGCGTTTGGAGAGGCTCTGTTGCCTTCTTCCATGTGTAGTGAATACACATTGGGCTAAATCCCAGTGCTGTGCCAGGATCTAACTCATTCTTATCCCATGTTCCCACATGAYAAGTGCATTCCCATTGCCTCTGGCTGCAACCCTTTTTTCCACCAGSCTTCCTCAAATTCCTCTCYCTGTGGTTAGGCACACCTCTGYAGTAATGCAGTTTTAGACCAGGCAGGTATTTTCCTTATAGGGAAGATATGTTTTAGTTTTACCTTAGGACCAAAAAGGAARRAGCCCAAGAAACTTCTGTGCTCCCCAAGCTGCCATTGGCTCTGTRCYAGGACAGAGGCAAGGATAGGTCTCTTTACCTGTCTTTCAGCAATGTAGCTGTTCTCTATTGGGCAGCTTGCCAAGGACACTGCCTCAACCATTAGATATTTAATGTGCTGCACAAAGCAGTGGCTTTGTTGGGGTGCTTTACATGGTGCTATGGTCTCCTTGCACTTGTGCACGCCTTATTTTTATTTGCATTATACTGTTTATTATTTTCTCTTTTTATTAAAACCTTTTCTGTTACACAGCACACCTGAAGAAGTGGTCTYGCTCTTATTAAGCCACTCTGTGAGGTGCAGGCACCCTCAGAGACTTGGTGCATCTGCACATGGCTCACTCCATGCTGGCCACTGTAAGAATGCATCACACCTCCATCAGAAATCAGGGGGCATGCAGGATTCTTGTTTCATGCTAAAAGGGAAATGACTGTGCATGATGGATGAGACCTTGCCAAGTGGCATTACAGACCTGCACCAGGGTCTCAGTATTTCTCCCAAGGTTTCTTTTCTATGAAACTGRGTTTGCCCCAGGCTATGAGACACCATCTGTAAACTGCAGGGATCACAGGAGGCCAAAAATGTGCATTGGGGTTGGCTCTGCTGCAGATGGTGCCATGTAACCATGGGGATGAGGACACCTTTTCAGTGCTGACATTTTACAAGGGTTGCACAGTTGTTCCCTATCATCACTGCCATATGATATGGTCCCAGTTCTCTGTGGCTCAGCAGGCTGTTCCTACAGCTACAGCTTGAGCAACTCAGGGTCACTAATATCTGGAAAAACAGAGTCCAGCAACTCAGCAGTGTTCTCAGGGACCATATAGCCTCTGTCCAGCCTTGTTAGTGCTGTGCTGTGCAATGTGGCCTCGGGCTCCTGGGACATGGCACTGCTGTGTGGTCTCCCCTCACCACACTGCTCAACATCTGGGCACACTAACCTCCTGCAATTAAGCAATGCCACATCTTCCAGCAACGTCCATRGAGTGAGGCTGGTCTGAAAGCCATCCTTCCTTGCCAGGAATCCTAGCAACTCAAAAGCTGAACATCTAGAAGCTAGCATTTTGACAGTGGTTACCCCCCTTGCTGTGGTGGTATCCCAGCAGCCCTGCTCTGGGCTTTGCAGCAYTGCCCTGTGCAGCAGCACTGTTGCAATCCCTGGCTCTTTATGCCATGGAAACTGAGGCAAACAAAGGCTGAGTAAGTAGAGCAGTGCTACACAGCAAGCCTGTGGCAGAGCTGGGAACCCAAGGCAGACTTTCTGACTCCCAGCCCTGGACTTCAGCTGCCCACTGAGCTCTGACGTGTGACASAGGGAATCTCACTAGAGACATCAGATAACCACAGTTTAATTTGGTTTCTCTGTGCTCTGTACCCTGGGGAGATAGCAGACCTCTGGCCACAAAAGGCAAGTTATTGAGAGATTTTCTGTTAATTCCTCCTTATGAGGTCCATCTTGTTATGTTTGGAGTTGCCATAGCTTTCTGTTTGTTTTGCCTGGTTTTTTTTTTGCATGCAGGGCTTGTGTATTTTATTAAGCCCTTGGCTAGTATCTTGTGCATGTTTAAGATTTTATAAGGGCTTCTTTCGAGGTTATTCATTATAGCTTTCAAAGGTGGCCTATTCTGAAGGCTTGCTATTGAATACCAATCTTTGAYAGATTCATGTCTCACACAGGGGAAAAGACCCATTTCTCACAGGCTCATAATTAGTGTTCCCAAAGGGTTCCCCAGCTGCTTTTCATAGCTCYTTGCTCACGTTGACCTTGGACTTCAAATTCTTCATGACTGTTGAATTACAGTCATCAGAGAGACAGAGAGAGAAACCACCTTTTATTTTCATCTCTTCAACAAGAAGGCATCCAAGAGACACATTACTAGTCCCTTGTACTTTGGATCTGCCACTGATCTGCTGGAGACCTGACCTTKCTCTGCCTCATCTGGCTTTCTTCTCTGCCTTGTCTGGTCTGCTGTGGGCAGTGGAAGGCTTTTGATGACCTTAGTTACCACTTTAAGACTTCTCATGTTCTGAAGTTTTGACAGATATGTCCTTAAAAATCCTGTTGAAGACACACAGAATATTAATTAATTTGAGGAAATTATTTGGAGTGTGTAGAATATTCTATTAGAGAAAACAGCTGCTTTTTCAGCACAAGTATCAATTGTGTACTTCAATGTGAAGAGTAAGATGTGAAATTTTGAAAGATTTTTTTTTATCTACTTCATATGAATCATGCAGCATGTGTTTGGGTGAGTTCATTTAAGTTCTGGAGAAGCAATTYCTATTATTTCACTTTCTATATAAAAGCAAAAGTATCATTTCCATTAGCACATATCCTTCCTCTGGGAAATGCTGAATTTTAGCCTAACTGCAGTTAATAAGATTAAATAAACTCCCAAACTTTACTTGAAAGTATATTAATTGAGAATAGACATAAAAAGATTGGTATTTTCTTTAAGGCTGAAAACAGATTTTCTTGCACTCTTTTTGTGGATGTCCCAGTGTTTTTTCATAAAAACAAGTTCTAAGAACAGACGTCTCATAATTTTTCAGCTGCCTCCCTCTCGTGGCAAATCTGGAAAACCCCTGGAAAACCTCTTTTCATGGAAATGATGAAAAGCTGGGTAAAGTTCAGCACTTGCATTTCAAGGGATTTTTTTTTTCTAGTTGGGGAGAGGCATTAAAATGCTGAAAAAATATGAGTTAAAGCAAGAACATACCAGTTCTTTCCAGGAACCAAAAGCCCAAACAAGCTTAAATAGAAGAACACAGATAACCTCAAAGAACTTTGGATAATAGCTACAGCTGCCTTGAGGCTTTTCCTATTTCTCAAAATAATTCCATTGCCCTTCTCTCTCCTCTCCCACTTCTGACAGGCCTGAAGGTTGCACCAAAAACATCTCCTCTCTTCTTTTTTTTTTTTTCTTTCTGTGTGCCAAGTGCCTGGGAGCCAGGGCATGGACTCACTGTCAAGGCTTGGGGCTCCTGGTCTTCCTTGCCTCTTGGTGGAGCTGGAATTCTGTCACTTTGGATGGGCTGCAGATACTGATCCCTTCATAGTTTTTTTCACTCTGACATGGAAATTAAAATGTTCACTACAGCTTGGAAGAGGAAAGATTTGGCAGCTGCAGTGAATAATGGTTAGTGCAGGGCAGGGATGGAGATTTCCTTCACAAGCATCCCAAGGAAGAGATACAAGGCCATATTCCACCAGGCACTCTAAYCCAAAAAAAGGGGGTTTGTAATCAGATGAAGTAGGACTGTCTTAAGTACATCTGCATCACACACAAAGAGCAACTTCTTCTTTGTGGAGCAAATAATCACCATTTCTGAGACCATCATTTTCCCTGGGCTGACTGTCCTCCTATTCTCTGAAGGCCTCTCTGTTGTGGAGCCTGAGATCCCTCCCTTTCTCTGAAAAGAAAACAAATTGCTTCATTTCCTCTGTAACCGGATCCTCTGAAGTGCAGAGCGGACTCGAARGGGTAAAACCAAGAGGARCAGGAGGAGGAGCAGGAGGAGAGCCTTTGTGGTTAAGGTTGTAGATGGTGACTTAAGAGAAATGGCTCATTTCCTGGGCTTACCACAAATTGTGTGTGGCGGGGAGGAAGCTGCTCGTATATTCAGAGCTTTTAGTGCCTTGTGTGCTAACTAGAGAAAAGGGTCTCCCCTTCATCTTTTGAGTCTTTCCCATTTCACTGGAAAGTCTGGGATGAGAAACTTTCTTCTGCATTGTCTATCTATACAAAGCAAGCGAGGTCCTGGAGGAGGCTGGGCCCTGCCACAATGCTGACAAAAATTTAGATACATTTAAAAATCGGGCTTGTGGCCTCCCCCGCTGTTGTTGACTCCGTAGCCAGAGGCAGTTTCCACTAGCAACATCAGCTGGCCTCGTCCTTTGCGAGCGCATCCCCGCTCCCAGCAGCAGAGCCGAAGTTATCCGTGACAAGCCCGAAGGACCCGCAGCCACCAGGTGTCCTCCTTGTCCAGGGTGTGCAGGAGAACTGAGCTGAAACACGTCTGGCACTGGAAATCTGAAGGGAAATACCGCGTGTCATTCTGGCCCCGAGTGACGGGCTCTTCTGTCTTTCCTCTGCTATCTGCAGCAGTGGCAAAGGCAGCCCTTAGCATGGTCCTGGTATGACAATGACAGTTTCATGTACAATTGCAAACTCACACTCACAGAGTGAGAACATAAGCTGCAGAATGTTAAATACTTTATGAAGAATACTTTCATAATATTAWAATTCGAATTCTCTTCCCCAGAGAGGTGCATTTATTTCTGAGGCAGGCCGTCTCACATGGTACAGTTTTTGCAAAGTGATGAGGGTCCAACTCTTTAAGCATTTAAATGATCAGACTTGTACACAAAGGCACCTCAAAGAATTTAATTCTGCCTCAATCCATGTATGGATTTCTGGGTTTTGCCTCTTTGCACAAACTYCCAACTTTATATTAAAGTGCAATTCTTTAGTTAAAAACAGAGAGGGGAAAAAAGCTAAAACAACCCAAACTAGCAATCCTCCCACAGGGTCTAACATCCTTATTCTTCTGTCTTGATGAACAGAGCACAATCCTGGGTATGTGTAGCCTCAAGCCTCTGTTTGGCCTAATGGATGGAGTCTTCCTGAATTCCTGTGAAGCAAGCACATGAAGTGCTGAGCCTGAGTCTGAATTGAGTCAGACCCGGAGGCGTAGGAGAGCAAATCTCCCTCAGTTAACACACTTTATTATCTTTAGAAAATAAGTAATTATATCCTTCTAAATCTCTTTTTTCTATTCCCAGCAGAAAAAATGAATTTGACATGCTTAAAAAAAAAGCTCTGATTAGCTCTAATTAGTCCAAGGGAATGGACWGCAAAGGACACAGCATGGATCCTGRAGAAAAGGAGAAGGCAGGATGCATGGGGGCATGGGGTACAGGGAAGGCCTCTGGAATGGGATATGCATGGACATGCTTCATTTACCACATGAGGGCACAGTGGAAGTGAATAATAAGGAGCAGGATAAGGAGAGCACAGAAAAAACATGGAAGAGGGTGGAAAACAGTCTCAGCACATGGTGGTAGCAGGAGAGGCTACAGAAGAGGAGGGACAACGTGAGACCAGAGATGCAGGTGGCCCTGTATGAWCTGAAATGTACTTTTGGAGGAAATACTTTATTMTGACATTGAGAATAACWACAACCAAACTMACATCCATGAACACTGAAGWGTTTTAGGTCAGTGGGGTAYTTTTCTTCATTACTTTAGTGTGACYATTTGCATGTCCAAGGCAGAATATGTCTTGGGATATWAATAGGGGTGTTTTTTGCCTTTTTGCTAACCTACAAATCATTCAATTAAGTCAATTGACCAGCAGTAGCTACTCAGTACAGTTGCCCTGAGTGGAGAGGCTCAGTGTGAGATTAATTTAGTGTTCTCTAGCAAGCTCACTGGCAGGCAATCTGCTGGGCTCCCTCTACAGTCCATGGAGAATATGAGATTTTAAAACATGGTTAATAATAAAGAAACTTAACACATTTCTAGAAATACAAATGTTAACATCAGGGATTTAAACTAATACTGAAAATATTTACTAGATATTTGCAACTAAACTYTTCCTGTTGCAGTTGCATGGTAAGTCTCTTGACTGATATCAGGGTAGTATCTCTGGTCTATAGGTGCAATACACAAACTGGGGTTGAAAAAGAGAAAATCAGAGCACAATTTTCCCTCAGGTCACACTGAATTTCATGCCCTCAATAGACAGCTCATATTACAAAATCTAGCATGATGGACATAACTAGAAYGATTTTTTGAAACAAGAGTCAATACAGAAAGCTTTGGTACAGAAGAATTGTTTAATTATTAAAAAAAAAAGAAAATAGATTCCAGTGTAGTAGTTCTCAGAGGAGAGAAATAAAATATTATTTCATGAAGTTCACATTTGTCATAATATGTAAATACTACGACTAGAAACATTAAATAAATATTTTTCCATCCATCTTTCCATACACTGAGAAATTATTGAAAATAGGGTRAAGAAAAAGTATAGCTTGGACTAAAAGTAAAAAAATAGCAATATTCTATTTTTCCTGAAGATTTTATTATACATAATCCTACTCCTGGAGTTATACTGGAAAACAGAAAGAGTGAGACCATGATCTTAGTGAAATCAATTGTAGAATTCTATGCATTTTGAGGTTTTCATTCCAATGTCAGGCATCAGTGAGCARGCTGTCAGCTGGTCTCCTTACACAGTCAGTGAAGGCAAAAAAAGGACATATATTCAATGTCTTTGACTGCTGCCCTAGAGAAATTCAAAGCAGATTAAATGCAAGAAATRCACTGCTTTGGTGAAGTCCCAGAGATGAGAGAGTCCTGGAAGTGGCTCTGAACATCTCAGGCTMCCTGTGCTGTGGGGTGTAACACTGGGTACCATCAACATCTGTTATTGAAGGTGGACCAGCCTACCAGTTGTTAACACCAAAAACTGTTAAGTGACTTATTTTTGGGGCAGTCCTTCACTGGTAGTAGCAAAAGAAAGGTACATTTGTTCAGAGAACATGGGATGAACAAGTCAACCAGCATATTTTGTGCTTGTTTCATCAACACATGCTCAGTACACTGTATGGACCCATCCTTAGAASGTTGAGTGATATTCCCTGAAATGCTCAGATATGAATCCTTGGAGATACAAAAATGAATTGCTGATGTTTGAATAATTTTCTCAATCTGAGTAATTTCACTTTGCTTCTATAGGAAAACCACAGTTCTACACCAGAAGTATTCAGGTTTTGTGGTTGGAGTTCCTTATATCAATTTCACAGGTTTGACACACCACTGTTGTGTTTTARTTAAATCAGTGTAAAGAGCTTTTTCAGGAAGAGGATGAAATTAGCCCAAAGATTAAGGTAGCAACTGTCCATATTAAAGTAAAACAAATCTAAATGTGTGTAACCAAGCTGAGAGCAGATGAAAAGCTGWATCAATTGAGCTGTGGTAAAAATAGCCACTGAACTGGTATTTGTATATAGTCTAAAAGACAGTAAAACTGGATCAGATCTTTTGCTCCTTTTGTCCAAGGGAAACATTTGTGCTTCCTTCCAAAAAGATATTTTTTCCTGCTGACCTGCTGCAGTAACATAAGTAGACATTAAGACTGCTGTAGCCATRAAGATGGCTAACAAGGACCTGAACACCATAGCACTTTTCTTTTGTGGGGGTTGCAGTGCTCATAACAATGCAATTGCCTTTTCACAAAATGGGTTAAAGACACAGAAATCAGGYACAGCAGCACTAAGAAAGGTTATGGGGGCTTTTTGGAACTGGTTTGCTGAAGTGCAGAGTGTAGTTTAAAGTGATGGGAAAATGGTATAGGTAAAAGGAGTCACTCAAGTTGCTCTTGAACTCATATGCCATAGTGCACRTATTCCCCTTTCCAAAGGAAGTGAGGGACAATCCACAAGAAGAGTCCCAGCAGGAAGCTGCATTTATGTCTCTTTAAAAATATCAGAAATAAAACTCCTGCCTTTGTAGGGGGAGAAAACCCACAAACTTAAGAGTAGTGGAATGACCTTAATGTACAAAGGGTGCTGGGTTCATATTCCAGATGAGCTTTTTAACTTGCCTGCAAAGTGGAAGCTACTTCTTGAACTGCTTCTCCCTGGTGCCTGTGCTTTGTTTGTATGATCCAATAAAAGTAAAATTTGAGGAATGACATAAAAATCTGGATAACATTAAGAGAAAACAGAAGGATAGAGGGGAAGAAATGCAACAATGATAAGCTGATGCACAAGTATAAATTACTTTGGGTGTGGATGAAATAGAGGAACTGTCAAAATAGAGTGAACAATTTTACTTCATAGGAAGTCAGTAGTTCAGTGCATTCCTCTTTAATTGCATCTGGCTCAGGATTAGCTGGGCTTTATTAATCCAAAAACTGTTTAAATTTGTCCAGACATTATTGCTCTGCAGTTGATGCATCTCTTGCAAACCAAGGTGTCTGTAATTTACAAGCTGACCCTGAGAAATACTTGATAGCTTGCATTACATTAGAGAAGCATTGCACAAAACAGCCTGATTTTTTGCATGGAGGATGGAAGCAGGAGGAGATGTGGGGTGAAAATGGTTTAAAAAAAACCCTTTTCCCCTCTCTCCTGGATTCTGATCTACTCCTTAATCACTTCTCAGCTACTTTGAGGAGTCATGGCCATGTCCTGTCTAGGTCTTGGCAATTCCTAGCACAGAAGGTGTTACATTAGAAGATATGGACCTTTTGGACTAGGTCCAGAAGAGAGCCACAAAAAAAGAAGGATGGAGTACYTCTCCTCCAAGGAAAGGCTGAGAGAGAGGAGTTTAAGCGAAAAGCAATAGATTCAAACTAGATATAAGGAAGAAATTTTGTTAAAGAGAGTAGTGAGACACTGGAACAGGTTGCCCAGGRARGTGGTAGATYTCCATCCCTGGAAACATTCAATGTCAGTTTAAAGGACTCTGAACCAACCTGAAGCAGGGGAAGATGTCCCTGCTCATTTTGAGAGAGGTTGGACCAGGTGACCCTTAAAGGTYCCCTCCAACCCAAAYTATTCCATGATCCTATGATTAGGAATTAAACTGTGCAAGGGCAGGGAGCGTTGCATGTATGCACAAACACAGTCTTGTTCCAGCTGTTTGAAAAGYATAAGGCAGGCAGGAATGACTACAGAGAAATTCATCATTGGTGCAGTTAGTGGAGAAAGACATGCAAGAGCCCAGGTGAGGACCCAATGYATCTAAACCTTAACTGAATCAGCACCAGGGCCTCATACTTTCAAGGATAACCTAAAAGATACTGGAAGTTATCCTAGTTACTAAAAGCCTATCAGCTGTTGATGCTTGCTCATAGTTATCTTTACCTTAGGCTTCATTGGCTAAAATTAGGAGTCTTAACCTTCAGTTGAATTCTACCATGTGACTCAGGAATTGCCAAACCAGAGTTTAATAGCTCCTTTAGAGGAGTAGAACACTAGACCAAATAAGTTAAGATTTGGCTTTCTGTCTTTTTTTCTCAAGACACTGTTGTTTCCTACCACATGTAGGAAACCACATGCCACCACTGTTATAGAGCAGCTGTGGCATAAGTACAACTCTGCKGTTGCTAATGGACACACACTGGGCTAAACATTGTCCTCACAGTCAAASCAGCTGAAYGTCTCCACAATTGTACTTATGACCTATTGCTACATGAATGATTTAATATACATGAAATATACTGCCACCCTCAGGCTCTTACTTCTTATGGATATTGCCATAGAGGATCTAACACAAACATGGTCACAGGCTAATTTTGTGAGGCTGCAGTGTTGCACGACCCAATGAAATACTTTGTTACTTGTTCAGACCCAAATGTGAACTCTGAATTGCGTAATTATTCTTCACCACCACCACTATGTTTATGGCACACTAATCTTAGTTACATTATCCTAGCTCCCACATATAGTTATTTAAGGCTAACTTACTCTGAAAGAAACCTCCTTTCTAATATGCACCCCACAAATTATTCATCCTTCCCTGTAGCAAGGCACTGCACGACTTTCACTGCAGCAATTAGGATGAGGTACATTAAAAATAATACAAAAAATCACCTTTTATTTTTAGCAGTCTGCAGACCCTTTTTAATCCCATTGCTTTTAGCTGTTAAAAGCTGGTAGTTTAAGAAAAACAGCCTTAGGAAAAAATATTTTGGATCACATAAAGTTTATTTACTTAATAAAGGTATATTACAGTATGTACAGTTTCTATTTACATATACACCTTTCTAAGAAATGAAGCACCATATAATACAGTTAGCATTTTAGAGGAATTTACAGATATATTATTTTTGCATCCAGATAGTTATATCTACACACACACGCGTGGATTAGAACCAAATTCTTATACAACACTGACTTCAGCTGSTTTTGGATTAGACTGCTAGTGAAGTTACCAAAGAGAAATTGCTGTCAGCTATCAACCTGCTGTGCTTCAGGATAAAAAATCTTCCCTATGTCATTTCAAGGGCTGTGTGCAATCTTAATCCTCAGAGTCAGAGGTATTGACAGAAGGCACTTTATAAGCCACAAGAATGTAACACTTCCATCAGTAAGATTTTTACTGTCATCAAAAAACAGAGTTTCATTAAAAAGAAAAAAAGAACGCTGCTGGAGTGTTAATATGCAGTATGGAAAGTGAAGTTAAGAGCCTGGAAGCTTAAGTGATGCARTATCATGTGTTCCTCAAGGAATACATTTACTCTCAAGAAGCCCARCCTTACACCCACTGAAACTTGCAGYATGATCCCCTTAACTCAAGGGGAAAGTCTAGCTGTTGGCTTTTTAATCTTTATGCCACCATCAGGAAAAAAGAAGGCTCTGTCCAAGGTACAAAATTTYCTTCAAGTGAATAAAAGACATTTGGAGGGGGCAAATGTAAAATGAGGTATTTAATAAACTATGGGGGGGAAAAAAGCACCTAGTTTGGAAGACCATTCTGAAAAATATTTTGTGAGTTTCATGTATGCAGTTGTTACATTCACCTGATTGTGGGTCAAGTTTTSTACAAACTGCTTATACTTTTTGCGCTGATTCGTGCTTCTCACAGTTTTGCTTCACCAGACGCGGGATCCAACGGCTGGAAGAAAACAACGTTGCTCTGAGGACAGTTGCTGTGGCAGACACAGGTGTTGATGGACATCATTGGCTTTGTCAGGACCTTGCCCTGGGGGCARCGGAACTGCACCTGGATGGTTTTGGTGCTGTGAGGGGTGCAGCAGCGCCCGTCGCTGCAGAGGCCGCAGGAGCGCGGTCTGTACGTCTGCACGCTCGTGCAGTTCTTGTACTCGTAGCGCACGGCTCTCAGCGCCTTCTTSGTCCGGACACACCTCCTCCCTTTCTAACAGAAACATGAACACACTACAGATACATCACTGTGTGAGACAGACAGCATTTAACAGCTGGCATGCAAAGRTACAGGTCTACTCTGAAAATTGAAATCTGTTGTCTTATTCATTCAACAGCAAAAAGACTCTGAAACTTCTTCAGTATTTACCTACAGGTGACATCTGCAAGATCTGCTCTTCGACATCAGCTTTACTGGACCAGTAATGAAAGAAAAATAATTAAAATCCACTCTTGTCATCCGAGACAAGCCCAGTYTACAAAGCAGTTCATTAAGAAACTGTATTGTACTAAAAACTTCTCAGGCTACTGTAGTTCTATCAGAGAACCAGCAAGACAAATGAGTAAGTTACAGGACTAGAGTCAGAGGGAAAAAGGGGGTAACATGAACTGCAAATGTTCTCACTCATTCCTGTGACTCAAGGTGCAACCAGCTCCAGCCATGTTATTTTTAACAAATGATTGACTAACTTGTCCTTGGAASTCTTCAATGACAGAGACTCCACATCTGCCCCAGACAACCCCAAGAGTTCATTATTCTTACTGTCTGGAACATTTTCACTCATGTCTTAATTTTTATGCAGTCTGAACTYGCCATTTCTTGTTATATCCTCCAAGGACTCAAAACAGGCTGCAACATCTGAATACAATTATGAGAACACATCTTCCTTTGCATCCAGAAGAAGTTCAGTTCTATCTGGTTTTTCCTAGATTAACATGTTTTCTAGACCTCTGATCATTCTTGTTAATCTCCTCAACTTCTCCCACATGTTTCATTTCCTTTACAAAACATGGTATTTAAAACTGCAGACTATTCAGCAAAGACCTTAGAAATGCTTTCCAATACTCAGAACATTACCTAAATTGATGGGCCTCTTACTTAGCTACACATTATTCTCCCAGACAGAAAAACTTGCATAATGTGTAGAAGTAAAAAACGTCTTCTCCCTTAGATACAATCTTTTTTTTAAAATCAGAAATGTCAATGTTGGGTTTGCTTTTGGGAAAAAAACCCAAAACAATCATAAGGATTAAGATAAGGTTTAATTTATCAAGGAGACATTTCACACATTTCTCTGCTGTTCCAGATGCTCAGCAGACTAGAAATCTGATATATCCATTCTGTATCACTGCAGCAATTCTGATGTACAGGGTACAGTTAGTACAGTTGCATTTGTGGGAGACYGTGTGAACTGTCAACCTGCACATGCAATACATGTGACCTCTTTGGGATGACTTAAACTATCATAGAATCATAGACCAGTTTGGGTTGAAAAGGACCTTTAARGGTTATCCAGTCCAACTCCCCTGCAATGAGCAGGGACATCTTCCACTGCTTCAGGGTGTTGAGAGCACTGTCCAGTCTGACCTTGGACATTTTTGGGTACGAGGCATCAACCACCTCCYTGGGCAACCTTTCTCATAGGCCCCCTTTAAACACTGGAAGGGGCTCTAGGGTCTCCCCAAAGCCTCTTCTCCTCCAAATTGAACAACTCCAACTCTCTCAGCTTTACCTCATAGGGGAGGTGCTCCAGTCCTTGGTGGCCCTYCTCTGGATTAACTCAAATAAGCCCATGTCTTTCCTGAGGGCCTCAGAGCTGGACAYAGTGCTCTKGAGAGGTCYCACCAGAGTGGAGCAGAGGGGCAGAATCACCTCCCTTGACCTGCTGGAGGTGCAGCACAAAGCTACTGAGCAAACACAGCAAGTCTAATGCTTTACTAAAAACACTCAGCTTGCTGCACTTGTGCTGAAAGGTGTATTTATGTACAGTTGCATCWGGACCATGGTAAACCAGAATATTGCAGCCTTGGAATTAGAGTTGAAGGGATTCTGCTGCCTTGCCTCATTCCCTGCAGCATACCTTATCAGAYGGCTCTTCATTTTCACAAGGTCTTATCATGCAAAGCCGTGTCTGCTTCACCATCTCACACTGCTGATTCTTGTTGGTAACACGGGTGGAAAAGCCCATTCCACAGCTCTTGGAACAAGCACTCCATTCTGTGGTCTGCTCAATGCAATTGGCACTTGAATCTGACACACCAATCCCCAGTGTGGCCTCTTGCCTGTAGGCTGGAGACAAAACCCCACAGARCTTTATTACAAGAAAAACTCACATGAAGCCTCAATATCTAATTGAGCTCTATAATATCTGGGAAGGAAGATGTGAGACAAAACACTGTTCCAAATCCATGCTTGTGACACGATTTAGAAATTTTAAAAGCTGTCATTTTAGGAATCCTGAACTTCCTGCATCTAAAAAAAAGCCSCAAACCAGAAAAGTGCATATCAGTGTAATCAGCAAAGCATTTAGGTTCTGTTCACTCAAGTCCACAGCTGCAAGAATTACTGCCAACTTTTAAACCAGTTTAGAATCCTAACAGATTTTTATTCTTCACTCTTTCTAACGGAAATATGTCACAAATCAGCTCTAAAGCTATGTCATAAAAATATTTATATAAGGTAYGACTTGAGAGAGGCTGAATTTTTTATCTAAAATAATTGACAGCATGGAATTAAAGWCCTTTTACTCCTGAGAGTCATAAAGTCATCCCATCTTGTCAATTATTGACAGACTACAGCCAAGGTGATAGCAGGGAGGCAGGAGGGAAGCCATTTCCAGGAGCTGTCACAGGTACTTAAAGCCATGGYCAGGTCTGACCACTGTCCTGCCCTCCTGGCAGCGTAGAGCTGCAGTGTGCAAATATTGCTAAGGCACAGCTTGGTTCACTGATTAGCACAGGAGCAAACAGAAGGAGACAACACAACTGAGCTGTCAGTCACAGTTCTGGCTGTTAAGCTCCTCTGCAACAGCTTTCCTGCCTTTTGAATTGCAAAGATCCAAAAAAGATGGCCTCCCAAGAGGGATGGCCATGGCYAAAAGAATGCAGACAATTCATCTGTAGGCATCTTATGGATTAGCCTGTCACCATCAGACAAATCCAAGGAAAGGAAAGGTAATAGAAAAGTGTCAAACTTCTTGTTTATACCTTATTGCTTTACACCTAAMACTTCATAGCACACTGAAAAGATACCAGAGCTTTTCTTCCTTAATCCTTTCTCACTTGTTTTTAAATGGATTAGCTGAGTTTTGGCATAAGTAACTGCCCAAGATCACAAAGAGCAGTGACTGGAAGAGAATGCAGTGCCCTCCGCTCTCAGTAGAAAGTTATGAAAATTCATGTTGACCTAACAGTATAATTTAAAGGGAATGGAGACATAATTCAGTAGAAAAAAAATGAAAATAGGSAAAAAATGAAAAAGGGAAAAATATAATCTAGTTTTTAAAAAGCCTGAGATCTGCACTTTGGAATGGGCTGAGTTTTCTTACAAATCTATTCACTGTTTTAATAAGCACTGCCTCTACAAGTATTCTGTAATGTTTTTAATGTCATCAATAAACATGAACACTCTAGCACAGACTGGCTGGAGTTCACTGGCATTTTAGCTACCATGCTGACCACCTGTAAGAGCTGCAGAATTCAGGGGGGATGAAAATCTCATGTAGGCTAAGGTGTTATACTAGTATATATGTTGTAACATATTCTTGCAGAGCAACTAGCAAGACTGCAGGGGGGTTTTTTTGTTTGTTTGTTTGGTTTGGGGTTTTGTTTGGTTTTTTTTCTTTTTTTTCCCCTTGGTGTGGGAATGTTTGGAGGTTTAGGCTCTTGTCCTTGTTTTCTTCTAGTCAGAGAACTAATGTGTACCAGATAAACAGAAATTTAAAAATTGGGAACTAACTTAATTAACTTTTAAAACTGCTAAGYATATTCATACTCTGAATCTTTTTTTTTCCTGTTGAGCTCTAGATCAGAAAAAAGACCATAAAAAAAAACCCGACCATGCAAGTAATGTGCAATCTGTAATCCTGTGGGTATTTTCACGATTATATCACCTCCTGCTCACAAYGACTATGATAACTAATTTTAGGTTCCTCACCAGCCATAGCAAAACCTCCCAAAATCACTTCATCGTCAGGGTCGCAGACCCACTTCTCACAGCACTCTCCAGGGACTTCGACTTTCCTGGGGAAGGGGCAGTCGGGGCCGGGGAGCAGCAGGTCCAGGTTGCAGCGGGGCAGGCAGCCGATCTGGCCGTCGCGGCAGGTGCACTGGTACTTGCAGCTGGGCTGGAACGTCTCCCCATTGCGATAAATCATCCCGTCGAACACGCAGTTGTCTCCCTCTARCACTAGTGGGAAAAGGGGAGGCATTTCGCACAGGCAGAGGGCACTCAGACACTGCCCGGCCCTCCCGGCCCCTCGGCGGCCGCACCGGCGCCTCCCGCAGCATCAGGGGCAGCCCCGGCGGTGCTGAGCATTGGCCGCTTGGCCGGAGGGCGGGCGGGAGAGCCGCGGGGCAGCGACCCCCGGCCCGGGGAGGGCTCCCCGCCGCCCCCCGCCTGCGGGGCCCGTCCCGCCACCGCCACCTACCCATGCAGATGCCGGCGGCCGCGCCGTCCTCGGGGCCGCGGTCGCAGTAGAGGCCGCTGCTCTCGTCACAGGGCAGCAGCGCTGAGCAGCGCTCGCCGCGCTGCCGGGCGCACACCAGGCAGCAGGAGCAGCCGTCCAGCACGGCGGGCACGCCCGGGGCGCAGCGCGGCGGCTCGGCCGGGCAGCGCCCGCCGCACGAACGGGGACACGCCGGCTCCCGGCCGCTCACCTGCGGGGACACAGCGGCCCCGGGGGCCGGGTCACGGGCCCGGACCGGCCGCCGGTTCGTCCCCGCCGCCGGCCCCGCACTTGCCTCGCACGGCCGGAGGAGCAGCAGCAGCAGCAACAGGGCGGGCAGGTCGCGCCCGCCGCCCATCGCCATCGTCCCGGCCGCCGCCTGCCCGCCGCCCGCTCGGCTCTGCCGGCAGAGCCATTGCAGCCGCTTTTATAGAGGCGGCCGGGGACCCCCCTCCGCCACCACCCCCGCACGGCGGGGGCGCGGATCGGAGGCGGGGAGCTGGAGCCCGGCCGGGCCCTCCGCTCCCCTCGCTCCCGCCGCCACCTGCCCCGGCGGCGCCGAGCGCTGCCCTGCCCTGCCCTGCCCGGCGCCGGCCGCGACCCCTCTGCCGGGGTCGGTGCATGCAGCGGGGACCGGAGCCCCGGGGGTAGAGCCGGCCCTGCCCGGGGGCCGGCTCCCAGCGCTTTTCCCGAGGGAGCTGCCGCCCTCAGCCGGTCCCTAGGGTCCCTTCCCGCCCCGTGTGCCCGCAGCGGCCGTCCCCTCACGGGCCGGAGGGGCCTCGCTGCTGCCTCGCAGCCCTGCGCGGCCGCTCCGCKGTCTCTGGCACCGCCAGCAGCGCTGGGCAGTGCTCGGAGCTGGACACCAGCCGCCCCAAAGCCAATCGCCTCTCGGGGCTACACTGCTGCTGGCCTCGGCCGTGAGGCGYTCTGGGCTTGGTGAGCACTGAACTGTTCCCTTTCAAGTGGCGGGCACTGTTCTKTATTAGAGAGGTGCAGGTGTATCGGATGATGGGAAGCAGATGTTGCACAGGAAGTGCTCCCTGCTCTGTGCAGCRCGGTGCGTTGGAGTGGTCACGGACTATTCAGTGCCTACATGGAGTGTGCAACCGCAGGGGATACAGAGCCAACAGGCCTGGCCTCAGGAATGCTTTGTAGAAGTAACTGCAGTGCTCTGTGCTGTTATTTTAGCATGTGCAGGACAGATTTAAGGCCAAGTGTAAGGGAGRCTAAATCTGTTAACGAGTTTTACTCGTCAGGAATTGCCTTCTGCCTAAGGCAGGCCTTCTTGGGTCTTGCTAGGATACAGCTATACTTTATCCTCAGTTGTCTGAGGCAGAAAATACATACTGGATTCTGTTATGGCTTGTTAAAGAGAAAATATTTGAAAAATAAACAMAACTTGTCGACAGACTAGTGAGAACAAGATGTCTTTTAAGTTTAAGAGATGACACAAGTGGTACTCATGAATTTACAAGCCTACTGTAGCTCTATACCAAAGCAACAGTCAACACAACACCAGAAATGGCAAGACAGAAGTTTTGTTTTGGATGAAAGTGACCATTCCTTTCTTGATGCTGGGTGGCAGCAGCAGAGTTTCTTGCCTGGCATTCCAGAATTTTGCCCATCTGGGGAAAGCAGACTTCACTGGTGCAGGAACATGTAACCTCTGGATGTGTATTGGCCCTTCTTTTTCTCAGTCACAAACAGGATGATCAGTGAAGGGGAACACTGGATTGTTCAAACATTATTAGCTGCTTGGGTATGAGTTTGAGGTTATTTAAGTCATCCAATGCCTAACAGGTAATTTTGCCTTCCTTATCTCTTTTTTGATTGTTTTTTTTTTCTTGCTTTTTTTTTTTCATCTCTGACTTAGGCTGTCAGTGTGGCCACTTTTCACAGCACCTTGCTTGTGAACAGAATAACCAGTGCTCTTGGTCAGGCATGAAGATTTGCTGAAAAGAAGCAAGGCTGTTTCTGTARTTTTCCCAGAAACAGGCCTGTAAGCCAGAGGGCAAACACAAGACTTGTTTCTGCCCTTCTCTCTGTTTGTGGATCTGTGGAGGTTTTCAGTGCCCATAATCATTCACAGTCACTGAAAGTTTCATTACCTTTCAATGAGATTACTTCACACCTCTCTTAAATATCTTCTGGTGTCTAAAAAAAGGTTTCACCACATAAAACTGCAGAAAAAGTCAAAGAAATAAAAAAAATATTTGCCATCATACTTAATTTGGGAAAAAAAAAAACCCTCTTTTACATGTGTTTAATAGATTTATTKTTTATGAACACTCTCATTGTTTATGAAATACCAGTTATGAAAATGAGATTATGCTACTTTTTAGTACAATAGGACCAAATATCCTTTCCTGGATATTTCAGTTCATCCATGCATAGTTTGGAGTCCATTGAACTACCAGTTCTTGGACGCTGGTTCATTTTCCTAACTTTGTGTTTGTACTTGTCTTACAACTTTTTAAAGTGTGCTATACAGYTCTTATCATATGAAAGTAGCCTTTGTTACTTCTCATAGAGTAAAATAATGATCAGTGGAGGGGTTTCATGCTGGCTCAGCTGGCAATGAATAGCATTTATTCATGATACAAAATTAGTAAGTACAAATAAATATTTTAGTTTCTCTGTGTTTGCTTTTTTAAAAGAACTGTACTTAAGAGAGTTAATATTTGGGTTGTCACCTTGGCTGTAGCTCTTGCAAAGASTAATCCCTCCTAAGATGTAAAGAAATTAACCTCTGTTCTTTGCTCTGCAGGGAAACACAGTTGGAGAACAGTGTTGAGAGTGTAAGTTCAGGAACAGAGCCCAGCAGCAAAATCTCAGGATTAAGAATATACTGAAAGGTGTTTCTGCACCACCAAAATGCTGAAAAAAGCTGTATCTAAAAGGCTGGAAACAGAGTTAAATAAAACTTSCTCAGCTATTAGAGGGTTTCTGGTGGTTGATCCTGTAACTATCCATAGGTGTCAGGACATATATCAAGCATTACAAAAAAATCAAGCATTCATAGTGGTATCCTTCTTTTTAAAGCCAGCTGCATGTGAAAACCACTGCTTCACAACATGCAGGCTCCACAAAATTATCTTCCATTCTTCATGGCAAGCAATGCTACTTTTAGAGTAAAATTGTCATAAACATCGTATCCTTCTCTTTCTCCTTCTGCTTTTTTGTCCTATCATGTTTTACTGATACAAATTTGAGGGGGATGTTCCAGTGCTTGTCCTGCGCTGTCTCATAAATAATGCCTGAGATCAGGTAGTCTACCTCAAAAATGGCAGTGTTTTTCTAGAAAATATTACAGGTTTTGATTTTTAGCTATCCCTTTCCTGACAGCTGCAAATTCCTAACATCTGTTGGCATTACTAATATTGCACATRAGCTACATGTGGGACTGTTACAGAGAAAGGCATTCGGGTTTTATCACCGTGTGGGTGTGCCTGAATTGTTTATTCCACAYCACCGCCGTCATTGTGGGGGTGTGGTGTGGCAGGAAAAGCCAAGGATAAGATCGGGAAGTTCCACCTGGCCTCCCTTCCAGCAGAAGGGTGTGGGGATCAGCCCCTCTCCCACCACCTCCGGTCCTTCCCTCGCTCCCTGGAGCTGCGGCTCCGGCTCCTGGTGCTGAAGGACAGCAGCGATGGGCCCGAGGCGCGGCTCTGGGAAAAGCAGAGCCGTGGTCCTCCTGTCCCAGTGTGTGCTGGGACAGGGACAGCAGGGTTACTGCTGGCACTGCGGGTCACTGTGGGCATGGCTGTTCTTGCTGAATAAACCAGGCTGGTGAATTTTCCCCACAGGGCATGCACTGATCCCAGTGGCTTTCCTCTTCAAAAGGCATCCTGCTGCAGCTGAGAGCACATATTCCAGGAAAGCAACTGCTTTATTCAGTGATTACCTCTGCTAACTCTACCATTATTTAAAGTAGGATTAAGTTCTAATTATTTTTAATGTCATTATCAGAATTAATCCCACAGACCTAATCTTGGCTGTGCTTTTGAGATGAGGTTAAAAATRTATTATCCTTTTGCCAATGGAAGAATTCTACTAGTTTTTATTTTCTAAGGTATTTTGTATGGTGGYCTACAATTCCACTGAAGTTATACTGTGAGTTTTGCAATAGTAAGAGCTGTGCAAACGACAGTGACTTGGATTTTACTTTTTTSAGATATGCCTTCTATGTCACCTATAAAAGAAATAACAGCAAATAAGAAAATGTGGGGGAAAAATGTTGAAAGTAAAATATTTTAGAGCATTATTTTTAAATATTCTACATACCATTGCAGAAAATTTTGGAATAAAAAAACATTGCATTTAAAATAAAAATATTATTTTGAAAATGTCAGTTACTTATTTGGGGATRGGGAGTTGCATCACTGAGTCAGACAATTTTATGTGTTCAAAAGAAGTTTACAAGTTCCAGTTTCTTCTAAAATGCATATTCCACCAAAAAGTTTCTTTCCTCCACACCTATTTCAGTTATAAAGCCTTCTGGGAATACTTAYAGCACAATCAGCAGGTGAAGTTACTACACATGGCTTTGTTATGGCTTTGTTATTTTGGGGAATACATGAGGAGATGCAGACGTTTTTAAAAAGCTATGATTTGCTCATTTATAATTGGTCCTAATGTCAAAATGCTATGGTGCATGGCAAGAAATTTTCCCCTTTTTAGTCAGAAGATGACAAGTGCAGGCTGAGATTTTTAGAAGACAAGAAGCAGAAACATGATATCAGTCCTGTTAGAGATAGTACAAATAGTGCAAACTGTAGGGCAGGAATGGCTCATGTCCTTAATGGTTAGAGCTGTCTTTCTTTAGAACCGATACTCTGTACTAACTGGCTTTTGATTTTTATGCCCCTGGAATTCTCTGTCCCCTTATGGCCACAAGCCATTATTATTTGGGTAAGTGTGGGATGACTGAACAAAGTGCTGGAAGTCACATGAGGGCTGTGCTACAGCCCTCCAAAATAGTGTTTTTATACAAGGAACCTGAGGGTAGCTGCTGCTTTGGTATGAATGCCTGCTCCTGTTCWGCATGGCAGCAGGTGTTGGTAAAGGAGCAGCTTTCCATAGTGACAGTTTCTGCTCTGTTGGGAACCAAAGGGATGACATTTGTGCCAGAAGAAGTCATTACTACTTGCTCATAAAATAAATGAAAAAGTCTTTATTTATTTTGATTTTTTAAATTGTTAACCCTAAAGATATATTTATGTTTTTTATCTAAAATGACCAGATTAACATTATTGAGAATCAAAGATGGGCCCATTTTACTGCTTGAGGTCATAATGAATAAATAGAATTGGGGAAGTTTTCCTTTCTTTATTCACTGAGTGAAATGAATTTCAGAGGGCCAACAAGGTCCTTGAGGAATGAGTCACGTAATTTCTCCTTCAAGAGCTTCAGAGAGAGATACATGTGGAACATGTGGGGTTTCCTGTGTGAAACAGCTGTTAAAGAGTTCCCTCATGGGTTACTTTTGAGAATAAAACTTATCTGTGTGAGCACAGGTAGGAAAAAAATGCTGACAAAGTGAAGATGGTACTAAAATGGGTGTTCTGCAATCAGAAAATTGGCTGAATGGGATTTTCCTATCTTTTTTCCCTTCACTAAAGAATAGCCATTTTTCAGACCATGTGTGACATATAGGGGTATGGCTAATGAAGTCCTAATTCAGCTAATTGAGTGTTCCAAGTTTCCATTTTCAAGTAGGCATTGTTACCAAACTTAGGGCTGTTCTTTGTCCCTGTTTCCCATATCCTYATTGGTTTCTGCCAAGTGCTGAATAATCTGGCCATAAGTACTGAGAACATATTTTATAGTTTTCATTTCATTTCCAGTGTGCTTTAGTCTCTCTTTTTGTGTGGTTTTTTTTTTTTTTTTTTGTGGTTTTAACTGAATAAGAAAGAACTTGTCCTAGGAATGAGCAGCTCCAGAGACTTTTGAACTAGGAGAGCTCTGAGTTAGAAGCTCTAAACTTCTCAGAAGACAAGGGAAACAAATTAAATACAAATAAACTGGACCCTCTTAGACTGAGCAATTTTTATAGCCTCTGTTGTTCCTTTGAACTGCAGGTATAGAGGCAGTCTCAGAAGTAATTCCTACAATTTAAGTTTTTAAGATTAAAAATAGCTTCTGCTCATAGAGCAAGTGAGTAGCCAGRAAAGACAGAGAAGTGTCAGAGCAATGCATTCCCCAGAGGCAGCTGCACACTGTGAGGGATCTGCAGAGTGCATGGCAGCCCCTGCCTCAGACTGACAAGGACACTGAGCACACACAAAGAGAGTTGCTCAGGGACATGCCTGACAGAAGGTGTTCCTTCTTTTTAGCTGGGATAATTTTGAAGACCATGCATTTCAGTTCAGGCACATGATTTTGAGGATCTATCATTTTTCTCAGTCAGTAACACACTTGCATTTTCTCCATCATCTGCTCTGAGTTCTTGCATTGCTGTGAGTAATYCATTTTGGGCTGGCTAGCTAGATGCCCTTCCAGGGAACTGTTCCCTTCCATAGTTCCTGGACCAGTTGTCTGATCCTCCCAAAATCTCCTTGATGTTTCTGCAAGTTAGGGTTTAAAAATACTCCTAGGGAAATACTGCAGTTTTGGCCCTGTGATAGCCAAGCCTTTATTGCTGGCACTCCAAAGAGGTTTTTTCTCCTGCAGCCAGCCATGTGATACCAGCACAGCATAACATCTAACTGCACACACCAAGYCTTGCCAAAGGCAACACTGCATTGGGCTTCACCCACAGGAGTCACAGAGTCCCAGCACTTTATCAGCCATCCAGCAAAGAAATCAAGGACATGAGAGATGGAAGGAATGATTGGTCATTTAATCTCTTTTTCTGTTTTTGCTGGTCTGGTTGCCAGGGAGATACTGTATTAAAAGGAGTGGTCCACATATTAGCTTCACTTCATCATGAAAACAGCATTTAAAAATAAAGTTTAAAAATACTTGTGAACCGAAAATATTATTGTGTGGTTGTTTAGCCAAGCTCAAATAATTTAATACTTTCAATATTCCTTGTAAATTATCTTCAGGCCTTTTTCTGTGTTTCTGTAAATTCTATCCAGGTTTTCCTACTGATGTCCCTATAGGAGAAAAAGTCTATTTAGATCAGCATGCCATTTTTTTCTAAATCASATTCAGGGGCTTGTTTATGAAGAGTGCTTTAGCCCTCTTCCTATGTTCCTGTTTTGGTCCTTCTAAAAGGCTTCTAGGGCAGACTCCCTCTGTTTTCTCTTTTGTGGAAATGAAAGATGAATATGAATTCCAATAACTTTTATTTTTCCCCTCTCATACCTTTTCCTTGATAACATGTGATACATGTACTTCTAAGTTGAAAATAAACTCAGTGCAATGATTCATTTCTCTGTGAATGTTACCAGGAATGGAAAGAAGCTAGAGAAATCTGTGGGTAGAATTTGAGATGAGTTTTTAGCCTTCTTTCAAAGAAGAGATTTAGGAGGGATGCAGGATGTCCTGGAATAAAAGTGCTCCTGCCCCATTGGGAAGGGGAACTATTCCTGGCCAGGGCTCACCCTGACAGTGTGCCATTACACAGCTGCAGCTTGTTCAGCTGGGGAGCAGATGCAGAGGATGSTGTGTCTACCAGGGAAAAAAATTCAACCCAGCTGCTTGTTTTATTAGTTCAGTTGTAGAGATGGTGTGACAAGAAACTCCAGGGCAATGTTTTTAACCTCCAGCTGCTGTTTCTGACAAAGCTGAAGAGAGCACTGGAGGGGATTTACCCAGGTGAAAGGACTGGAGAGGTGCTCGCCCCCTGATCTGGTGCATAATGCTGGGGCTGGGAAATAAAACTGCTTCTAGCCTTGAAAGAAACTGATATCCCAACAACTAACAATCCCATTTGGAACAGTACAACCTCAAAATTTTTGCAGAGGAACATGCAGTAAGATTCTTCTGAATTTAGGTATCATCCCATTTGTTTAATGAGTTTGTTAGCACAAAGCTATGAACWAAAGCAAATACTAAGCAAATATAAATGTTAAGTTTTCTAGATTATTAGTGGATATAGAGGTAAACTTTGTAATGTGCTGGAAGTGTGATCAGCCATTATCTCCTGAGAGTCCACACTGCTGAGGAAGTAGATTGAAAAGCATTCCTGCTCGTGTAGTAAATTACTTTATTGCTGACATTAATATCACCTCCTGCTTCTGGAGCACCCTGCATTAGTGTTCATATACAGCTGTACTCAGGGGTATTTACAATAGAATTGTATCCTTCTGCCACACTGTARAGGTGTCTTGACTTGTCCTGCAAAACACAAACATCTAAAGCTTCTGTGGTGATGTGCAAACAATGCTTCAAAACCTGCAGAACWGGGGGTCTCACTGTGATTTCAGTGACTGGCTGTTCAGTGCCTAGGTTGTCATGAAACCTAGTATGAAAGCCAAAGAAAGGAGGAAATCTCCAAGTAAATATTAGCAAGACARTAATTTGATGTCTTCATGCATCTCTAACAAGCAGGATTGGGTTGATGATCTTAGATCCATGACTAGAACTGCACTGGACATCTTATGGCAGCTGTGTTGGAAGAAATTTGGAATTCTAAAGTGTAAATGGGGGTCATAAAATCTAACAGTGGAAAATCATACCCTATATATCAAATCAGATTGTCAGGGACTGCTTTCCTTACCACTGCACTGTCACAATGAAATAGTAATTCATTACTTGATCCAAAGGGATGCAGCCATCCACCTGAAAGTAGATTTCTTTTAGAGAAGTGTGGAACTTCAGATCCACTAATGGATGATGTGGAGCAACTGCAGCTCCTGCAGCTGGGTGCTCCTCTAGTGCAGCATCAGCATGCTGTGAAAGCTGCTGACCAGGAGTTGAGGAAGGTGTGCCTGCTGAGGAAGGCTGAAACTTGTGGTCAACAAATGGCCATTCACTGGTTTGTTTGATGAGAGGGAAAGCACTTCCTTTCAGGCTGCTTTCCCTCTGTTTGACTTATAAAAAACAAGTGGACAGTAAAGCAAAGCAGAGCTGTKCTCTGATCTCTTTCTTTCTGTCTGATTGCTCTGCTCTTGAATCTCTGCAGTGGCTCATACAGGTGTTAACAGGGCTGGCAAAGGCTTCTTGGTGTGTCCTGCCCACTGACACCCATTCATCCTTCAGCACCAGCTCCAGGCAATCAGAAGTGGCTGCAAAGTTCTTTTAGTTCATAAAAATTTCCAGAAATATTTCCCTCAGTGTAGTTTTTCAGTTGAAATGTGGTGCAGACAGAGGCTAGGTATGTGAAATCCATGGCTACAGGAATATGTTTTAGAGTCTCCAGGCCACAAGTTAATTCCTYTTGCCAAGAAGAGAGGAAAAATTTRTAAACTGGAAAAAGAAATGAAAGGAGGTCAGGAACAAACCAGAAAAAAAGGAAAAGAAGAGCTAGAGAAATACAAGCAGACAAAGAGATGTATTTTATTAATAATGCAACTTTTTAAYCAGTTATGGAATTCTAACCTTATCTCCAAAAACAGCAATGATAAAACAGAAGGTAATTTTATTAAGTTCAATAAAGCCAATTTTAAACCTTAGTCCTTGGCAGAAGTAATTCAGTGATATGGTATATATTATAATTATTAACTAATAATTAATTTTTAATAGATAATATTGTAGATTCCTAGAATACTGTGTGGTRGGCACAATACAGATACAGAAAGAGATATGATCCCTGATCCTGATARTTTTGACCTAAATAAAATTAAGAAGCTTATTTAATCATATTAGTGGAAGATAAAACCAGAAGTTGATCATGCTAAATACTTTTGGCAAAGCATTCTTAAACTGTTCTGCTCATCACTCTGGGTTTCACAGCATAAGATTAAAAAATGTGTTTAGGTCTTCATCCAAATACTGTTCATCCAAACAKTGTCTCAGCAATCTCACCTTCTTGTTAACACATGTGAGTTCTTTGTTGAGTAGATAATCTATTTTCTTTTCCTCTTTTTTAACAAAATATGCCCTATTCCCTGCATAACATGTTTTCCTGCTTTTCTAYTCTGATTCAGTTTCTATTAATTAAAATGTTTTCATTTGAGTAATTTAATTACATCTCCTGTTAGCACAATTCAGGACATTTAACTTACATGTAAGAGTGACAGTTTAAAAAGCAAAGTCTAACTAAACCTACAAAACCTTTCTTGTGAACAGAAGAAACTGGTAGCATTATGAGACAATCCYTTTTCTTAAAAAAATCCAAGCTGGTCAAAAATGGTCAACTAAGCTCTAAAACATTTATTGCAGAGATAGCACTAATTCCAGTAAATAAGTAGAAAGGTGCTAGGTTGTATTAAAATTGGTAGCCTAGATTATKTAAATTTTACATTTAAAACTAACAAGTAAATTAATAACTATAATGTCTTCTTTAGTAAATAAGGATTCTATTGGTAATTAAACTGATAACTTGTAAAAAGGTTTAATGGAGCAACAATTTGTAAGGAAAACATGCAGTCATTCTTATGCTCTTGATGGTTGAGACAAAAATAAAGGCATTAAGTTTTTAATGTAKGATTAGCAGATGTAAATCAAAATTAACTTTTGCTTGCTTGGTGGTCTATCTCAGTTGATAATAATAATTACAAGGAAATACATTATTTTATGAAATGGAAACATCTTTAGCTCATCATCCATGGAACAAGTCGTGCTATCACAGCTGCTGCTGCAATAAATGATGTGCCCAGCAGTGTCAGAACACGGATCAAAGGAGTGGGAGGCAGCTGACAGAGCTGGGTACAGAGGCTGAGCAGCAGGGAAAGGTCTGTGCTCCTTTGATGCATTGATTTTTCAGGAACATTCCAATTATAATTAAGGAAGGTGGAGAAGCTCATCTCATGGGTTCTCTGTGTACTCTTTTTATTAAAATCTTTGGAAACAAAGTGTCAAAACCTTCCTGAACATGATAAATATGAATGGAGAAACATCCCATCAATCAGTAAGGAGTCTGTCTAGCAGAAGGAGTGAAAAGCAGCTTCCTGAGAGGTTAAGAAGGTATGTGAGTGTACAACTGTGTATTTTCATTGTGAGCAAACTCAATGCCATTTCATCTAGATGTTCTGTACTGGGGTCTGGGTGAAAAGTTGACAAGGTTTACAGGCTTCAAAGATCCCCAGCTTAATTGGGCAACCCACTAGCAGGGGTGTTAATCTGCTGTAACACCTCTTGATTAACTTGGGGAGATTTTTCTTACTGTCAGATTTTGCCAGTTATAGCCAGCCCTTCTTGGTTCATCTTGGTCTGTAGTACCTAGGAAGGAAGCTTTGAATATTCTCAAGTTTCAGGTGTTTTTGTGCCCTAAGAGTAAATAACAAAGTTCAAAGGAGAGCCGGAGTCCGTGCAATTGTCTTTGAAGAGTTGTTTGTTCTTTTCTTATCTCTAAAAGTTCTCTCTGTCCAGTGTGAAGTTTGCAGGAGCCAGAAGAGCAAAATCTGACCCTCCTACAATGGTACCTGAACTTTTATGCCCTAAACTACATTAACAATGTTTTCCTTTAAGTACCAATAACTAYGACCCATATTAGACAGTGAAATCCTACCACATCCCAATCAAGAAAAGGCCACCACCACTGCAAAGRTGGAGGGGAAGAAGAACCAAGAAAGGAGAATAGACACACCCAAATTCCTCCTTCTTTGCCCCTTTTTACCTATATTAAAATCTAAAAATGCTACTTTTCACCCTGTGACACACTAATAATTATGCTAATTAAACTCTTGTATCTTGCTTTTCTCCTCTCAACTTTGGCAGCTCTTTCCAGGGGGTAAGATCAAAGGCATAGGTATTTTTGGCTTTTTCCCAAGACCCTCAGATCTCCCGCAGGGAGAGCTTCCAGGAGCACCCAAAGGGGTGACCTGGGTTCCCACAAATATGTCAAAGGAACAATTAGAGGAGACAAAACTGTCAGGGAAGAAAGCAGTGCAGGCAAAGCTTGAAATACCAGTCCAGATACCTGGAAAGATGCCTTTTGTTTAGTAAACACACCATGTTTCATCACTAGAACAAGACAAGCTCGCCCTTAAAGACAAAGAGAAGGCACTGAAGAATATGCATTTCTAGTCCTAGAACATACACTCAGTGTAATATGAGGTTTGTATGTCAGGTTCATTTAATTTATTGAATAAAAGCCCTCCCTACATTGAGATAGGTGTCACAATTCTACTTCAAAGTGTACTCATATCTCTTGTACTTTAGATACTTTAATCATCACATAAAAAACCCACATCTTATTTTGCTTTCATTTGCTTGTTATGATGGAAGATGAGGCCCAGAGTAGTAAATCTGGGCTAGGTTTTAGGGCAGGAACATTGGCAACCTGTCTGTATCTCCCCAAATCTAAAAGAATGGTTAAGACACCTACCTTGTGTGGCTTTGTTTTAACAYACATAATGATCCAGAGCAAGATCCACCTGAGCATCTTCATTGCCCCAGAGGGGATAGTGCCCTGGCTGCCCAGTTGCCTAGGAATCTGTGGAACAAGAGAAAATATTTCCCAGAAATACTCTTTTATTGAAGGAATTTTTTATTGTAATGTTGTGCACTTACATGATCAGTGTCTTGGTTCTGCTCTCTCAGCTCAGTTTTGATCCTGCATTGAGCAGAGCCCAAAACCATTGTGGTTTSTTGGTTTGGGTTTTTTCCCTCCAAGTAAAAATATGCTTTTTTCTCACACAAAGTATGCGATGGCTTGAATATTTGGTAGCTTTTTTAAATGCTGATGCTTGGTTTCATACAAGATAAAATCTTTCTGTGAAATTAAARAACCTGCATTTCAAGTAGCATGACCTTGATGAAGCTGTTGTAGTAGGGTTGGAAAAAGATGATCTTGAAGAGCCCTTCCAACCCAAACAATTCTGTGATACTACAATATTATTCTGTGACTTAAAATTGAACTAGCTTTAAAGTATCCCATTTYATAACAGCTGCTAGTTTTTAGCAGTTCCAATAGCAAAAATGTAAATAAACATGATTAACATTGTTTCAGTAATATGCAGTGATTGGGGAAAATATTATATTTTTAATATTAATTTCTAATTTTTCCCATATGATTTCCAAAACCCAGAAGAGTCTGCTTTAAAGACCAGTAGTTTTAAGATACTCTGGTTGCAAGGTTCTCAAGCAAAATTTTTCACAGCTTATTTTGCCCTTTTCAGATTTTAACTTCACCCAAGCTGACATTTTTCCCAGAGTACTTCTTTTCTCAAGTMATTTTGGGGAGGGAGGGTGGAATGGATAAAATATTATTATATCTTACTGTGAATGTTTTGGTTATCCAAACCTCATTGAAAGTTTCAAAGTCACCGGAAAATTTTAGATATGGAAATCCTCTATAGCTGTCCCCAGGATTTAATGTTTCTCCCAGTGAAGTCAGTACTGGTCCTGTTCCAGCTTCACTGGGAGTGCACCAGCCAATACATCCAGACTCACCCTGACCTGGGGCACTTAACATCCTGGTCACCCACGCTGACAAGGAGATCTCAGCGCTCAGGGGAGAGAAAAACCTTTTTGAAAACAAAAGAATGAAACACTTGAGCTGAGAGGAAGGTGAAGGAGGAAAGKAAGGAGGTTAAAAATAAGGAAGGACTAAAAGAAGGGCAGTGAAGGGAATTTACCTAGTCCATCAGTTGTTTTACTTGTGGGTGCAGTTGGGAAATCCTTTCTTAGAGTCAGCATGAAAACTAACTCCAGCTCAGGGCTCCATCGAGCATTTCCTTGGCTGACTTGCTTCAGGGTGAGCCAAACCACTGAAGTGTAGATGAGGGAAAGAGATGGAGGTGCCAAATACTGGGATGCAGCTGTCTGAGTTTTCCATATAAAAGTCAGCAAAATAGAGATCTACATATTTTGCAAAACTGAATCCATTTTCCGAAGGAAGGTCATAGAATTAAAACAAAAACATCCCAAAACATTTATAAATAATGACTGCATTGGGCTTCGATGCTCATTCCTACCTGACAGATGGCAAGCCCAGTTCATCTATTCATCTGGGGAAAATCAGCCTCTCCTCCCAGCACCCATGGAGAGTATAGTTCATAGTCTGTAGCCATATTTTTTAATTAAATAATTTAAGGCAATTCGGTCTATAAATCTCTTCATTCGTTTTTCACTTCTCAGAATTCAGTAATTTTGTAATTCTTTGATTAACTTCAGGACATCCCTTCATGTTTTCTTCTCTCTTTCATTTTCTTCTCTTTCTTAACTGACTTTTCATCCATTTCATAATTTATTCAAAAACAATGCATTCTCAAATTCTGTAACTTTCTGCTTTTTCTCTTCATAACAGTCCTGTCTCTGCATCCACTCCGAGTCTTATCCAATACCCGGTGATGTTAATAGAGGAAAAACTCCATCAAAATCAGCAGATTTGGGGCAGGCTTGTTCTCTGGGGTATTAAATAACAGCAGGTAGGAGGCACGTGTGTGAAACATAACTGTTAGACCAAGGGGAATATCCTGASTTTTACAGACTTCTTTTTAAACAAATCACTTAAAATTTTGGCATCCTGAGGTCCTACAATTCTCATACTAATGMTGATACTCACCAAAATAAGGCAATTAAGATCTTACAGATAAAAAGSTATAAAACTTGTGGACAATATTATTYCTCCTGAGGACAGTCCTGTAACATAGTGCAGGAAACTGGAAGTTTGCTGCTCCCAATTGCTTTTTGCATTAGTCATTATACAATTGTTAGTCCATGTTGGTGCCCTTCCAAAGGTGTCTGGTGTCAGTGAGGGAAAGAGAGTGAGGGGTGATGCTGGCAGAGGTCCCAGGGTAATATGAAATAGCAAATTAAGTAAAACATGAGGACAATGGTTGCTTGTGGTTTAGAAAGAAGTTACTCAGTAACTTCAGATGGGAAATCAGGGAGCTACTCTTTTCCCTGTGGAGGAGATGGTGGCACAGAGGTGTGTGACACCATAGTTTACAGGGCTGCACAGGCCTGTGCCTCTCCAAGGTAGCTCTGGAGCTTCAAGGATTTGAGCTCTGGATCATTCTCCATTTCAGTCTGCTGGGATTTCCATATTAACCTAGCAGCATTCCTTGTTTTCCCTAGCAGAATGAGCTCACTAAAATGAGAAAGCCCTTCACAGACATTTGTGTGTCCAGCTGTTCTGAGCAAGGGATCTTTCTATTATATTATCAGAAGGTGGCAAAAGAAAAAAGTAAGACTGACAAGAAAAGTCAAAATACATTTTCTGCTTGAGATGACATTGAAGTCCAGGTGTCCATTGCAAAGCTCTTCCAATAGGAGRCCTGGTCAGGGAAAAATAGGTAAAGTGACTCTCAGCAGGGCAGTAATGCTCCTTTTTTCTTTTCCCTTTTTTCCTTCTGAATGATTTCTGTCTGTAAGAATGCAAAGGAAAGCCAAAAGTCTCTAAGGTATCTTTCCAACAGACTTCCAATCTGTAATGATGGTTCCAATTGCCAAAATGTTTAAAAGGCCTCTGGAAGTCAAACACTGCAGAAATAAAACCCTTTCTCATGCCTGAAGTACTACATTATATGATTTTAATGGAAATCTTTAAAATAGGACTATAACAAAGGAYATTTTAGTACATAAGGTGGAGTGCATGGATAACCAGACTGGATATTCCCTCTAACAGTCCTACAGAAAAGAGTTAAAAGGAACTTTAACATTATCATATCCAGAGTTAACAACTGTTTCAAAAAATAGGCTCTCATGACAGAAGGAATTGAAGTGTTTGCTTATATACTTAATTGAATTTTAAAAATAAATTAAATTATTAGGAGATGCTGCTCTGTTTTTTATTCTAATCAAAAGGGGAGGAGCTGGTTATGAATGTGAAGGAGAAAGGTAACAAGTGTGGCAAGGAGCTGGTGACTTCCCTGTGCTCAGGAAAAGGARAGGCTTCCTGAGAGCAGGAATTCACAAACTCAGGATTTGTAGGTAAGATTTCATAAGTATGTAATCCAAAATAAAGGAATTTAAGGACATAAAGGAAGTCTTGAAAGAAAATACTCCAAAGGAACAAGCATAATCTGTCCAAGAATGGTGAAAGTTTAAAGGAGTTCTGGTCACATGTTTAGCTTTACACTGGCATTTAACTCTAGAAGGAAGCACATAGAAAATCAGGTAGAAATTGGATTTGCTATAAATTAATTGTAAATCAACAGCCCTAGCACTTGGTTAGGGACAGCAGAGTAACTAGCTGATATTCTATTTCTTCTAAGTTAATATTCCCAATGTTTTACTATTATTTTATTGTTAATTACTGTTTTTATTAGTTCATTAAYATTAATTTAGATATGTATGCACTAACAGGAAGCACATTTCCAGTTGGCTGTTCCTTGGCAAGGAGAGCCAGCAAACGATGTCACCCAGAAGATACAAGTGCTTTCTGCAGCCATAATAATTTAAAAGTAACAAGTTGGTAACTAATCCAATACTGGGTAAGGTCTCAGCCTAGAACAAAAGTAAAATAAATTAGAGAGCTCTTGCGTGAGCTGTGTGTTTTAAATCATTTGAATTTGACAAAAGTCATCCAAAAGTGCCTAAAGAACTTGATGAAGAAAGCTCAGAAAAAAAAAAAAAGTACTTTCTGAGAATTTGTAGAGATCAAGTTTAATACTGGGTGTATGAAAACAGCAAAYACAGCACTTACCTTGGAAAGTAAAGAGCTGGGAAATTCTAGCTAAGCTAAAGTGTTTTAGACCAAAGAGGTAATTAAAGAAACCATCTGTAGACATTTGGAAGAAAACACAAGTATGAGCAATGTGTTTGTTCAAGGAAGGCTCATATCAAGCTCAACAAATTTCCTTGTACAATGAAAAACTCATTCTAGATGAGTGAAGCAAAAGATAACATGGGTTGGCTCTGAGACAATTTGAATTATATTAAGGACAAGCAAGCTGGGAAGATGTAATCTTGCTGAAACTGTTATGCCCACATATAGGACAACACTGGAAGCAAAGAGAAGGTATCAATATGTTGAGTGAAATCTTTAATACCAGAATAAATTGCAGTGATAAAGCAGAGAAGTGCAGTATTAAGCTTGCCATAGGTAAGCAGCTGGAAGAGACTTCAGGGGGGGAAAAGTCTTCAGGTAAAGATTCAAGGAAATTGTGAAAGACTGGAGAAATCATCCAAATGACTGTTCAACATTCACTGGAAACTGTACAGACTAGCACCAGGAACAACTAATTGTCTAAATCTAGGATAGGAACAACTGGATAGGTGGCTGATATTAAAAAAAAAAGGAAAAAAGAGAATAGAGATTCAAAATGAACATGACCCTAAAGTGTCACAATGTTGGGAGAAGGCAACCTGAGATGTACCAATAAAAGTGTGCCTCCAAGATACAACAATCAATAATCCAGGCACTCTGTTCTCAAGGGGCAGACAGTGTCTGGTGTTGAAGCAATGCACAGGTAACTGGAAGAAGTTTACAGGRGCAAGGATTTATCAGAGGGCTACAAACAAAGATGTGTGGGGATAGGATAACTTATTTGGGACTCAGTAACTGGAGACAGACAAGGCTGAGCATGGAGGCAGGTTAACAGCCTTGCAGGTGTTGTATGAGTTAGTTCCAAAATGTGAGGTAGGATCTGTAGTGAATAGGGCAAGAAATAATCAGCCTAAATCAGCATGAAATGCTCTGGCTTAGCATTGAYATAAAATTTTTAACAGGAATGACTGTGAAGTATTTGGGCAGGTTGCCTGAGTAAACTGTGAAACTGCAGTCAGTGGTGGTGTTTAGAAACAAGTCATAACAGGTATTTTTTCTCCTCAGCCTTTCATTCTTGTGCCAAGACAGACCCTGCCTTACAGCTTGATCATACTTTTAAGMTGTAACCACAGAAAGAAATTCTCTGCAATAAATTCTGTAAGAGYTTTGGCAGCTTAGGTGCAGAAATACAATAGAAAGCAAAGTGGGGAAATGCAGGGAAATAAAGGAGGATAAATATTAGGCTGTTGCATATTTTTCTATTGCTTTTAATGCCCAAAGACTRAAGTAGAGAGGATCTGTAACATCACTATGATGAGAGTCCAAGAAAAGAAAAGAAGTTGAGAGAGATTTTTTTTTTTCCCCTTGGGACTGAGGTGTAAACAACTGATATTTGTCTGAACTGRAATATGCTCTGTGGCAGAGAGGCTTGAAAACATAAGATGATGTTAGTAAAAACTGCTACTTTCTGATTTTTCTCAAGAGGACATGACACTACCTCTGAGTACTGAGCCTCCAGCTATCACACCTGCAGTCACCATGTCTGGTTCTCCCTCAGGACTCAAATCCAGGCTCTCAATTTTTGCAGTCTCTGCTTCTCTCCCCAGTGTTGGCCAAAGTTGAATAACTTTGTTGTTGTCTGTTGAATAACTTCCCCCTCAGTGCTGTAAATGCTGTAGATTTTACTCGGTGTTGGATGAAAGCAAAGATCAAAACCCGTATTCTTTTGAAGAATTTCATGCTAGGCTTGTCTCTGKTCTGTATTGTGACAGATGACAGAGCCAATGCCCATTTGAGGGTGTATTTATGAGAATTCTCACCACAACAGGCTAATTGAATTCAAAGGATTTTTCTGCTCACTGCCTATGATCCATCCACAAGCAGCAGTGATTAGGACAGGGACTATTTTGTCTGTGTACAACTTGAGAGTGCATAGATTATATATTATACATTACTAAGAACTTGAAAAGCCTCAATTTGATCCCTAAGCTAGGATTTTTCTCCCTTGTTTTATATATAATGTATTAAAACCTGTCTTGTGATATAATTAACAGATAAATCTTGTACCCATTTCTGTCCTGTCTGTCAGACACCTCTCTAGTAACAGCTGCATGTATAGGGTGCATGAATATTATGAGATGATGTTTTCCTGAAAAACCTTTTTCTGGAAAGGTGCCTTCAGTGCACAGTAACTTCTGCAAAAGGGTTTCATTCCATTTTTCATCCACTGTAGAATGATGACAAAGAAGTTGTGGCAGTGAAATAAACATCTTAGTGTCATAGATAAATGAAATCAAAGATGCTAAGGATGCATATTTGTAGCTGTTTCCAGATCCCTACTTATTAAATATCAGACATAATCTTGTTCATGGGRTTAGCTTTTAGTTTATTATAATTTATGAATTTTAGACAGTTCTAATGAAAAACCCAGTGCTAAACAGCATTACATCAATAATTTAACCAAAATCACTCCCTACCACAGGTTTATATTTTAGTTCTGGTATTTAATATCTAGGTGTGCTTAATCTCTAAAGCAATTTATTGGCAATTTAAGAACAACGCATGTGAGGTTCTTCTGGTGGGGCCTGGAAAGAGCAGGAAATGCACAGGATGCAAACTCTGTTGCAAAGTACTGAAACCAAACTTCACTTTACCAACTTTCTCTTGACAAGCTGCAGAAAGCATAGAAATAATAACTRCAGATATTTTCTTTTATCTATGTGATTAATCTTGGTTGGTTTAAACTTGACACCCCTGCTTTTCATTTCAAAGGAGGATCAGAAGATTGAAAGAAAAAAAGAGTAAGTCTTGAATGAATATAAAACAATAGTGATTTATACTGTCCTGTGAATATTTTTTTYTTCTGGCTCTGATTTTAACATTTTTTCCTGATGTTCTGACTAGCAAAATGCCACTACCAGTTTGAAGAGAGACAAACTCATTCCRTTATGACAACCTCTTTTATTGTTGCTTAATGGTATGTTCAAGAATGTCAAAACAGCTTCCAAATATTTCTGGTTTTGCTGTCTCAGGGACATGAAAACAGCAGCTTCACTTGTATTGAAATATTATTCAGAACAGCTTAATACTTTGAGAACATTTCTTGGCATCAGTGTTTTTGCCCATATTTCTGGTCATAAATTGTCCACCAGTCTTAAAAAAGTTAGATTCTTTAAAACAGACAAGTAAGCTTTACTCAATAAAACATAAAAGAATTAATTGAATGTGGAGACTAAATTCTTGGTGGTGACTACTTAAATCTTAATTTCTCATTCACAAAAATCAGAGAATTGTCCAGTTCATCMTGACCTGTGGTTTCCATTTGAAATGACTGTGTATGATTGCCTGCTTTGATATAAAATAACTTCTGAATGGTTTTTGGGAAGGTGGGGCTAAATCATAAAAATCACCATAATAAATGACATGCTTATGAGCAAACTTCAGCAGTCAGAAGAAGGAATTTGCTGGACACATTAGATGAAATAGAGTTTTAAAAGATTGGGCAAAATTATTATATGCTTTCTTACATGTACAATTTGGGAAAAATATAATAAATCATCAGATCATAGAAAAACTCATGTTGGAAGGGAATTAGGGGTGTCTGTATGTCAACCTCCTGCTCAAATCAGGAGGGTCAGACCACATTGCTGAAGGCTTTGAGCAAGCCCAGGTGGGGTTGGCTCCCTCACCCCCAGGATGGAGTCACACAGCCTCTGGCTCATCTGCTTCAGGCTGCCCTCAGGGGRGAAATTCCAGAGTTCTGAACCTCTCCTCCTTCAGCCTCTGCCCAGAGTCTCTCATCTACCCGCCAGGCACAGCAGTGAGGAGCCCCAGCTCTGACAGCTCCTCATGGCCACTGCCTGGGGGCTGCTGTTGTCCCCCAAAGCCTTCYCTTCCCCAGACTGAGCCAGCCCAGCTCCCTCAGCCCCTCTGCAAGGACGTGCTCCTGCATTCACCATCTCTGCCTCAACTGCACTCACTCCACTGTGCCAATCTCTTGTGCTGGGGCTGCCAAAATATACAACACATTCAAACTCATAGAATTATTTCTGTCTGTATCTTCCCCACTGTAGAAGAGCAGCTCGTGAGGTGACAATCTGRAACTTAGAAAAGGCAGATCAGGTCCCAGGTGGAATACCACAGGGCTTGATTCTTGATCTAATGATTTTCTCTAATTCCCACACTGATGTTTCTCCCCCAGTTCCTAGACTCACATGTTTCCCATTCCTCAGGCTTGTATGACAAATGAGATTGCTGTCTACCAGAGGTGCAAATGTGCATTTTCAGTTTTCTTTTCTTTAACCTGCACCTCTGTCTGCTGATCCAAATAGAAGYCTTGTTCTGCATCAACTAACCTTGAGAATGGCAAATACAGCAATGGCCAAACCACACTGCTTTGCTTCCAGGTGATCTGAAGGACCTTTATCCCACTGCCAGAACTCCCTGTTCAGTATCCTAATGCTGGCCTGACTTTTGCTGCCTTTATAGGTGGTGGAGGGTAGAGGGAAAGAAAATTAATTTGATCAAAATGTATTTAATCAGAATTTAAAGGATATTAAGAAAAAAATCAGTAAAAGTAACACAATAGTGACACTTTAAACATAAGAACAATCCAAGTTTTTTCACTTCTTAGGTGCAGTGCTTCCAAAATGTGCTTACTTCAGAGCACATTCTTTACCTCTTGGTCATTCAAAGTCAGAAAAAATCCCCAAAAGAAGTGTAAAGCTGCTCATTGAATTGACTGCTCTGTGTAATGAAGAGCACACACAGTTTCTGTAGCTGTCCAGGCCAACCCTGGCCCTGAGCTGCTGAAATTGCTGGGCCCTCTCTGCCTGGACTTGCATTCCACAGCCCACGGGAAAAGAGGGCTTCAGTATCCCAACCTTTCATCAGGAAAGGGCAAGCAGATTATGATGTGCATTGTGGGAAAGGAAGCCAAGGAAATCTCAGAAATCAGTGGGACTTGAGGGAACTCCAAATTTCACCTGTGGGGGAAGGGGCTGGGCACACCACAAGGCTCTGTCTCAGCACTGACTCCTCCAGGCCATCTCTTGCCATCTTAATTTGTCCCTCTGGATTACAAAGACCCTCAACAGAGGTTGACTTTGGTAAATAGACTAGTCCACTGATTTCATTGTTGTCTGTTTAAGCTGCAGAGGACCATTATCTTCTACAGATCTCATGTCCCCAATAGCCATGAGGGAGGAAAGCTGGCTGAGAGCAGCGTGGTGTTGGTTTTTGGCAGGCTGAACCTGAGCCTTTTCACATTCCTCTGTGGCCACCCTCATTAACAATTTGTAACCTGCTTTTTTCTCAAGGCACACCACTAATGTGGCTGCATGGAAAGCTCAGTGCACACCCCAAAGCTGACTGAGGCAGCTGCAAGCCCACTGTCCATAGCTCTAGAGAAAAGAGGTTTCTTCTTCTGGCACCCATGAAGAGCAGCTTAACCTGCATGGATTTCCTGATTTGGATGTATTTATAGTCATAGAAGTGGAAAAGAAATTCTTTTAGAAGAGAAAGGTGAGTATCATTTCATACTGAGGTGCAAATCAGAAAAGCCTTTTGTCCCTACTGAAATTTAGTGATAATTGTGGTATGAGCAAGGGAAGTGGCTCTTTCTTTAAAAGAGCTGTGGAAGAATAACTTATTGCATATTTCAGCAGTTTACATCTGATATCTTTTTTTTTTAGCATACTGGTATAGGTGCATTTCCTCCCCACCCCAAAATTGTCTATGACTAGCAATTTAAATCTGAACTTTATTCCATTCACACAGAGGTTTTCAGAGGATCCTGAGCTTGCACTCCCACACAAATCCCATTCTCCTCTGGAGAGAAGCTGAGGTGAAGAGTGTGCTGTGAAGAGGAGCTTCAGGATTGCCATTCCCCGGATTCAAATTATGAATAATCAGGATCCACACAYTGCCAACCATGTAAGTGGCTTTTGTATTCTTTCTAGAAAATCTGTTTATTCTGTGCCTTSTTATACTTGTGTCTCTTATATTCACATTTCCACTTGACCATACCACTTAGCAAATGATGCAYAAACCCAGCTGTCCCCAAAGCTGTGGCTTGAAGGAAAGAAGCAGGAGGGGGAGATCAGTGACAAAACTGTGTTTGCCTGCAGCTCTGGAGTGAGGCTGCCCTGGACTCCTTGGGTAGGGGGAGAGTGTGGGAAATTTGGTTTCCACATCCTACAAGTGAGGTCGGGGTAAGGACTCAGTCCTCATCCTGGCACAGAACAGTCATGGCCAGGTTGAACATAAGGCCTCACAACTGAGTTGGAGTCCTGAGAATCTGAGAGCAGGGACCCCTTGCCACCTGAGCTGAGATGATGTCTCGAGTTAGGAAATAAAGGGTATGTGATGGTCTGCAATAAAAKRATTTTCAGGTTCTGTTTTGGGTGCRTGCTCATCTCAGCTCTCAGTGAGGCATTGGAACAGCAAGAGCAGATCCTGAGTCCAGGAGAGGAACCTTTGCCTAAATCTAATCCAGGGTCAGATCAGAACACTGCACCCTTGCCCCTGGCTTTGGTGAGGATGGTTCTCAAGTGAGAAAATGCAAGAACTGCGGGACAGAAATGTCAGCATTTCTTGGGGAACACATGCCTAATAGTATATAAGAGGTTAGTGTTATTTTARTTTCAACAGTCCTTGATGGATTTTCCTTTGTTAGGTGAAGAAGTGAATGTAGGYATTTCCCAGGTCCCTTTACCTCCTTCAAGAGCCTCATGGGTTATATAAAAGATCAGRAGTACCAAGGTCCAGGTCATAATTAAATACTGCTCTGGTTCTAGTTATATTCTTCCATATTTTATCAAAAGGAAAGTGTATCCCTGAAGAGAACAAACAGAAACATGACAGAAAGAACTTATTTACTGTCTGGTATGCACCTTGCTTATCTCTTTTTTTTTTTTTTTTTTTTGACAGAAAGAACTTATTTACTGTCTGGTATGCACCTTGCTTATCTCTTTTTTTTTTTTTTTTTTCTATAAGAATGATACGGTGAACAGCGACATCTCCTTGCACATCTTTCCCCATCACTGCTCTAACAGCTCTAAAAATTGCTTTT